>PVJI01001949.1:0-160205 GCA_004026765.1 Micronycteris hirsuta | reverse complement strand
TCTGATATGAGTATTGCTACCCCAGCTCTTTTTTCTTGTCCATTTGCTTGGAAAACTTGTTTCCAGCCCTTCACTTTCAGTCTGTGTAAGTCTTTTGTCCTGAGGTGGGTCTCTTGTAGGCAGCATATGTGTGGGTCGTGCTTTCTTATCCATTCCACTATTCTATGTCTTTTAATTGGAGCATTTAATCCATTTACGTTTAAGGTTATTATTGATAGGTACTTATTCATTGCCATTTTTTTTTTGTACCTATGTTCCTCACTCTCTCTCTTTCCCTTCCTTTCCTTAAATCAGTCCCTTTAGGATCTCTTGCAGAGCTGGTTTGGTGGAGGTGTATTCTTTTAGACTTCTTTTGTCTGGGAAACTCCTTATTTGGCCATCTATCTTGATTGAGAGCCTTGCTGGGTAGAGTAGTCTTGGTTGCAGGCCTCTGGTTCTCATTCCTTGGAATATTTCTTGCCATTCTCTTCTGACTTGGAGTGTTTCCATTGAGAAGTAAGCTGATAACCTTATTGGGGTTCCCTTGTATGTTACTTCCTGTTTCTGTCTCGCTGCCTTTAGGATTCTCTCTTTGTCTTGGAATTTTGCCATTTTAATGATGATGTGTCTTGAAGTGGGCCTGTTTGGGTTCCTTTTGATTGGGACTCTCTGTGTTTCTTGGACTTGTGTGACTTTTTCTCTCATCAGATTAGGGAAGTTTTCCATCATTACTTTTTCGAACAGGTTTTCCATCCCTTGCTGCTCTTCTTCTCCTTCTGGTATCCCTATTATACAAATATTGTTACGTTTCATGTTGTCTTGCGTTTCCCTTAATACCTCTTCATTCTTTCTGAGCCTCTTTTCCTGTTCTTGCTCTTTTTGGGTGCTTTTTCAACCTTGTCCTCCAGCTCACTGATCCAATCCTCTGCCTCATCGAGCCTGCTTTTGATTCCTTCTATTGTGTTCTTCAGTTCAGATATTGTATTCTTCATTTCCTCTTGGCCCTTGTGAATAGTTTCTATTTCCTTTTTCATGTTGACATATTTTGCAGTGAGTTCAGTATAGTTTCCCTGTAGTTTCTGGTAGTTTTCTGTGAGTTCATCAAGCTTCTCGCGTTTCTTGAGCTGCCTGATAACATATGCTTTGAACTCTATATCTGATAGTTGGCTTGCCTCTGTTTCATTTATCATTCTTTCTGGGGCTTCCTCCTTTCCTTTCATTTGGGGATTGTTTCTTTGTCTTCCCATTGTTTGTGGGATTCTTCTTGCTAGCCTCTGATTTTTAAATTGATCTTTCACGTTCTCTGGAGCAGCAAAGTTAATTTTGTGTCACTGTCGCTGTTTTTTGAGCTGACTCTTGTCTGGGTCCCACTCTAATCTCTTCACAATTTCAGGTTTTAATGTCTCACCTATGGATAAAGAAGAGAGGGGGAGGGAGAAAAAGAAGGAAAAGAAAGCAAAAGAAAAGGAAAAAGAAAGATAAAGAAAAATAATAAATAACATAAAACAAAATATAATAAAAAATAAGAAATAAAAAGAAGAGAAAACTAGGAATACCATTTGAAGAGAAGGTAGAAGGAGTTAAAAAAATATAGAAGGACAGATAGGAAGAAGGGTGGGGAAAAACAAACAAAGAGAAAACAAAAGAAAGAAGAAAAAAAGAAAGAAAAGACTTCTGTTGGCTGGCTTCAACAATGTCTGGTCAGGGCTGCGACAGGCTGGGAAGATATCAGACTTCCCCTGCTGTCTTCCTGGGCTGCACTCTCAGCTGCTGTCCTGCCTCCAGCCGAGTTGCTAGAAGTTCAAAGCACCTCCTCTGGGCTGCCTGACCCCCACCCTGAGTCAGAGTTTGTGAGGTCTGTGTCTCCCTTCAGTGGGGTTCGATGTCACTCCCCTGTTTTTCTCCCACGGAGGGAGTTTGCACCGCAGGTCTCCGATCACATTGGCTGGGTTGTGTCTCAGGCCCTCTAGGAGTGAGCTTTGTGCCCCTGTATTTGTTGACCGCTTTTGTCTCTGGATTCGGGGCTTGCAAGCCACAGGCCTGGGCGCCCTGTCGGGCACCAACCCCAGCCGCCCCTGACTGGCTTCACCAGGTGCGCGCCTGGTCCCGGAGTTCCGGGCCTGGGTCTCCCATTCAGTTCAATCTCCAATTCCTCCTGCTGGGATCACCGGCCTCTGCAGACCAGTTCCCACGTACACACCGACCTCCGGACTGCTGGGGACAGAGGCTCTCCCAACAGACGGGCACGCCTGATTTGGCAACTCTCACACCCCAATCCAGCTCCCTCCCACAGATCCTGGAACAAACCGGGAAGCTGCTGCGACTGGATCCGCAGACCTCCCGGCTCCCTGCGAGACCCGAGGGACCCCTTCCCTCCAAAGCAGACTCCCTACCAGCTGATCTTTCAGTTTTATGTACAATCCTGGTCGCCAATCTTCCTGGAATAAAGCTGGGCGATCGCTCCACTCCTCAGAAAATCAGCCAGATATCCCACCAGTGGGCTGGAGGAAGCTGATCCCACTCCCTCCTACTCCGCCGCCATCTTTCCCCCTCCTCACCTGCACTATTTTTGACCTACATACATAATTCTTAAGGATTGTTGTAACATAAGAGAAATGAGGTGGCTCTAATAGTATGCCAGTTAAGAAGTCATCATATGCGGGCAAAATTTAACATACCAAAAACTACTGTCATTAAGTGAGTTACTGGCAGAAATAAGTGCAAGGTATGAACAAACTAGAAAAAATATAAGACAAATGGTATTTGAGAATTAAATATACCATAATGATGGCATTTCAAAATAATGGGAAAGAGATCGACTACTCAACAGATGATGCTGTCTACCCATTTATATAAGAAAATGTGTACTGTAAAATATATTAATGGCAGATTAAAGATATAGTGTATAAAACAAAACAAAGTATAAATAATGACATAAAATTAAATATTAAGTAGTGTTAAAAAATAATGCTGAGGTAGGGATAATTTCCTAAGCAAAGCATGTTGCCCACAAAAGTCATTAAGTATTTTGACAAATTTGGCTTTCTAAAATTTAAAGCTAACTCATTATAAAAGATATAAGAAAAAAAATTTTAAGCAATGCGCTGAGAGAAAATATTTGCAATATATTCAATAATTGTTTAATATTCCAAATATAACAAAAAGTCCTATTTACAAAAAGGAAAAGAAAACCAGTACTGTAGAATAAATGAGCCATGAGTCAGAACAGATATTTCACATGGGAAGACACAGTAATGACCAGTAGACTTTAAACAGTTGTACATTCTTACGTGTAATTTAAAAATTAAAATTAAAATACAATATAAATTTCATCTTAAATCTATTCAGTTAATAAAGTTTCAAAACTTGCACTATTACTGAAAGTTTAAATTGGAACAATCTTTTTGTTAATAAAAATATTAACAAAATTAATATTTTTAAATGTGATGCTCATCTTTAGCATCACATTTTAAAGAAAAATATATTCTTTTTCCTTTAAGATTTGGCCTAAAAAATAGAATGAGCAATACAGAAGACTATGTATAAGGATAGGTAATGCATTACTGTTCTCAATAAAAAAATTTGGAAAGATGGTATGGAGGGATAGAAGGAAAAAATATAATACAAAGAAAAATCTCAAAAAAACTGGATATATATATATATATGTATACATATACATATATATACACACACACACACACAGTAATGGAAGAATAGTTCATTGGTTACATTCACACCATGAAACTACTATACTGCCATCCCAATGAAATACTAATTCATAAAAAAATCCATAATGGAATTAGTAATTGAAAAATGTAGGTTAATATATTAAAAAGTACTTTATCTAAATAAGTGAATAAAGAAATTAAATATTCAATTATTATCTTACAATGTGTATGTGTATCAGTATAAGTATCAAAAATTCTGCACTTATCAGTAGTTCCTTCTGAAAGAGAATTGGAAAAATAGGATGAGGGAGGGGACTGATTTTATATTGTCTTTAAATGGTAAAAAAATTATGAGGAGACCAACTTCTTAGAGGGACAAGTGGCGTTCAGCCACCCAAGATTGAGCAATAACAGGTCTGTGATGCCCTTAGATGTCCGGGGCTGCACGCGCACTACACTGACTGGCTCAGCGTGTGCCTAAAAAAAAAAAAATTATGAGGAGATTTTGACTTTTTTGCTAATTTTCACATTCTGGAAACTAGTAAATAAATGTGTGAATCTCTAGCAATGAGAGTTCATTTACTTTGAAAACAATATAGCACATCAAACTTATACCTTCTCAGGAAAAACAGAATTGTCCACTTTTCAAGTTTACTGATTTGATCTGGAAAAAAAAAACATTAAATGCAAAGATTGTTGTAATTAAAAATTATTTTTATGGAGACTTCCACCAAGATGGCAGCGTAGGTGGACGCACTCGCCTCCCGCACATCCAGAGTGTCTAAACAACGAACGCAGTAGCAAAAAATTAAACAACCAGAACGGACAGAATCGAACTGAAGGGAAGTCCGACACCCAGGAGGTAGGAGAAGACGAACATCCAGGCCGGTAAGCGGGGCAGTACCGGGCGGAGGAGCGGAGTGAGAGGCAGCTCTCAAGGTCTCACGCCGCCAGCGCCTGAACAGGGCGTGGCCCCAAACAACAGGTGAATCCCGCAAGCCAGCGATGCTGCCGGAGAGAGGCCAGGGCTGAGCCAGAAGAACCGTGTCTGGCAGAAAAGGCGGTGGGGAACTGGGGAGCAGAGGAGCGACAGGAGCCTGCGGTGATCGGAGGTCGCCCTTGCTTCCTCCCAGGCCCTGCCCCCAGAGGCAACATCATCCAAAAAGCGAGCCAGGTTGCCGGCACCTGCGAGCTAACAAGTGCACCGAGATAAAAAGAATAAAAATGGCCAAAATGAAAGATCAGAACAAATTACAACTAACAGATGACAACATAGTCAACCTATCAGATGCGCAGTTTAAAATGCTTGTAATCAAAATGCTAACAAAACTGGAAGATAGGTGGACACAAATAATTGATCAGATGAAGAATACAATAAGGATAACGGAGGAAGATTTACAGGGAACCAACGGGGAAAAAAAGGAAGTTGGATCTCAAATCAATGGGGTGGACCAGAATGAGGAGGGTCTCAGGAACCTCAGAGACATTTGTAAACGACCCAATATCCGGATCATAGGGCTGCCAGAAGGACAAGAGGAACACCAAGAAATTGAGTGTATTTTTGAACAGATAATGAAGGAGAACTTCCCAGATCTGGCAAAGGAAATAGGCTTCCTGGAAGTCCAAGAAGCTCAGAGAACCCCAAAGAAGCGGGACCCAAAGAGGAACACACCAAGGCACATCATAATTACATTACCCAAGTCAAGAATAAGGAAAGAATCTTACAAGCAGCAAGAGAAAAAGAGACAGTTACCTACAAAGGAATTCCCATAAGACTGTCAGCGGATTTCTCAAAGGAGACCTTCCAAGCAAGACGGGGCTGGAGAGAGATATTTCAAATCATGAAAAGCAAGGGCCTACAACCAAGAATAATCTATCCAGCAAAACTTTCATTTAGAATGGAAGGGCAGATAAAGTGCTTCTCAGATAAGGTCAAGTTCAAGGAGTACATCATCATGCAGCCTCTACTTTATGAAATGGTAAAAAGTTTCATGTGAGGACTCAGGAGCAAAGGCACCAAGGCCAGATCAGCTACCGGGGAACTCAGATCAGTCACAGCCAAGACGCTTGTGAGGTAAGCAAGCAAAATACAACCAGAGAAACAAAACAGAACCAGAGACATTGAAGCTTAGAACATTCTGGCACTAACCAGAAAGGAGGAGGAAGGGGAGAAGGGGGACAAGGGTATTCAGGAACTGCTAGAAAGGACACATGGACAAAACCAAGGGGGAGGAGGGAAGCAAGGGAGGGAGGTGGGTTTGCCTGGGGTGGGGTGAGGGGAGGGTAAATGCAGACAAGTGTAATTGAACAACAATAAAATAATTTAAAAAAAATGATGAACAAAATAAAACCAGAGGCATGGAGACATGGAACAGACTGACAGATCTTAGAGGGGAGGGAGGCAGGGGGACTGGAAGAGATTAGCCGATGAACATAGATGCATATATGCAGAGCCCATGGGCACAGACAATAATGTGGTGAAAGGCCAGGGGTGGAGGGGCATGGGCTTGGTTGGGGGTAAGTGGGGGGGAGAGTGGAACATCTGTAGTAGTGTCAACAATAAAAAAATAAAAATTAAAAATATTTTAAAATAAATAAATGATTGCAAATGAAAAAAAAATTCTTGAGGTTGTTGACCTCATTTATCAACAAAATTCCCATAACATTCTGCACGGTATACTCAGGAATTCTTCAATCAAATCTTCTAGTCAAGTGAATAGCTTGGGAAGATGAGTCAGGTTTATCCTGACTTAAGGCAATATCGGGGACTGTCTTACACTGAGAGGCAACAGGGAGGGGACTCAATCTTAGCTCCTTTGGGCTTTGGGGATTGAGCAACTAAGACTGAGGGAGGCCCGGCTCCTGCTGTGATCTTTGGTTGTGGGAGGGGTATCTCTTCACAGTCTCCTTTGCAACTGTTGGCTGCTTGAAAGACATGTTTATTTATATGGAAAAATGCAAATAGGTTTTTTTTTAATATGATTGTTGAAAATAAGGGACAAGATTTCCCTTTTCTCTTTCTTGGAGACCTTACTTTAAAAAAACTTTGTAAGCACTATCTTCTCTCTTTAAAATGTGTATATTGTAATTCTTTTAGAAAATTCCATAGGTCATTTGTCAGCTTTAAGACCCAAGAATGTCTTTTTCAGGGATCTAGGAGACATACCTTTGAGATGTAAACATTGAGGGACATAGCATCCCCACCTCCCAGTTTCTGCAGGAGGGAGAAGCCACCTACCTTTGATGGGTGCATTGCTCCAAGTAACAAAACTACCTCCTGCCATAAGGGTATGAGAAGTTTGGATTTCCTTTGAATAAAGCCAATTAGCACAGATGGTCACCCCAATTACCAGGTAAAGTCAGGATGAACTCTGTGTGACAAATGGTGCTGTCAAGTCTTTTTACTTGGGGACTAGTTATTGTCGATCTTGAAAACATATGTGTATTTGGTCATATCGGCTAGGCCACACAAAAGGGTAAGATTTCTATCCATCTTTGCAATATCGTAGCATATTTCCTGTGATGTACATCATATTCTGGTAATGCTTATTCACTAATAACGTGTTTTCTTTTTCTACCTTTGTGGAAAGGGTTTTTGGATTGAGAGATTATTTTGCTTTTAATTACCGTATTTTTGGACTATAAGATGCACTCCCCCCCCAAATTTGGGAGGAAAATGGGGGTGCATCTCATAGTCCAAATGTAGCTTATCTGGCTGTTTATATTAACATTGGTGAAATATTATGTTATTTATGTTATTAAATATTTTACCACATTTTTTGCTTAAAATTTTTTTTTTCCTATTTTCCTCCTGTAAAACCTAGGTGCATCTTATGGTCCGATGCATTTTATAGTCCAAAAAATACGGTATGTTTCCGCAACGCTGGTTCCTCAGAATTCTTTCTTCCGTACTTTTTGATGCCAGACTGGTTACTTTCTTGTCAATAACAACTAGTTAGTGTTCCCAAGTTCCATCTGAAATTGCTCAAATGTGGTTTTAAAAGTTACTACTTCTGCATTTCACTGTTCTTGCCATATCGACTTTTCTTTGCTACTAGAAAAGTTTGTGCAAATACAAGGACCATAGGACATTCTACTTTCAATAGAAATGTATGTTTCAAGTGCTATTATGAAATTCCACCTTCTCTACATTCCTCAGTTGAAAGGTATTTTTAAACCTCTTTAATTTTAGTTAGAAAAAGAGTAACTTCTGAAGTTCTCCGACTTCAATTTTAAGAGGTAAATGTTAATTGCTAATCTTGGGTTGAATTTTAACTAAGATTGCTGACTTTTATTCTATTAATATTAACACCAATAGGATCAATTTAACATATAACAAATGGGAGGAAGGTTCAGGCATTTCAAATAAGAGTCTTGGTCAATAGAATATGGATTTACAGGAACCAAGGGTAATCTAAGCCAGAGCTGTTTTTACCTCCAAAAAGCCTTTCTCTAAACAGGCTTCCATTTGTACTTTTCAGACAAAGTATGTAGAGAAAAATGTCTATTAAAATAGATTCTAAAGCTATTATTACTGAAACCCAGTCATAGAAAATCCATTACAGTGTCTGTTTGAGCTTAAGAGGGAAGGGGATCTTTAACTTGAGCCAAAGGAGCTCACTGCAGCACGTGAGAGCACATTTTGAAGGTCATTTGCACATAAATGAAGAGCTTGCTTCTCCCCTACCACCTGTTAAAACTTTGAAATGTGTAGCAATAGAGCAAGGGGAGTCTGATTGTGACCTTGTATGGTCTGATAAAGCCAGTAGTCCATCTTATTTTCCATATAGTGGTCATTCATGTCTGGTCAAGTAAAAGGATTTTCTCTCCCTCTGTCATTACTGCTATGAAATCATCAGTTTGGAGAAAACAAGCAGTGGTCTGTGTTCAGTACCCTGGCCAAGCACAAAACTCATCTATGTCACAATCATAAAAAGCACTAATCAGCTCCATGTGTATACCTTTAATAAACATGATAATTTATTTAAATTCAATTTAATGGCATTTTATTAAGCCCCTACTGTATGCCTTTGCCAAGAAGTAGTTCTTGTCCTTAAAAGAGTACAGTATTCAAACAGAATTCAAATTGCTACGGAACTAAAAGGGCTTAATTTGCCTGTGAACATCAGAGCACAACAAAATGCAGACAGGAGTTTGCAGCTAAGAAAGTATGTGTTTATTTAAGGAAATGGCACCACGCCTGGAGACACAGGTGAGCTAGTGTTTAAAACCTGGCTCCCCAGTGGCTCCTAGGGGATGGATTATGTATGGGGAAAATCATTAGTCAAGGTGACTAATGGAGTTGAGGTTTTGGCTCTCCTGATTGGTTGGGGCGGGTAGGGAGTAGTTGATCACTGTGTCAGGTCCTGCTGTCAGTCTGCCACGGCATTGCTTTGTCTGGTTTAGTGAGGATGTAGCTGGTAGGGTTATTCTGTTTCCTTGGGCCTGGGGCTGAAACAAAACTGAGCTCAACCTGTTATCTTTAGTTTAATGGAAACTCTGTTCACTGATCAACAGAACATAAGGCTTTTTCTTGACCAGAACCTGATGTCCTAAGGGTTTCACGATTAAGGGAGTGTGTATGCAGTGGTGTAAAGATGGAAGGGTCTCGTTGAGAGGAGGTAAGTGAGTCATGGAGCCGCTAGACTGGACAAGATCAGTTTGAATTAAGGAAAAGTTCATATCAAAGGAATGACATTCCTGTGCAGTTACAGAATAAACTGAGCAAAAATCCAAAAATAATTTTCCAAACTTTCTTGGTATAAAAAGTAGGGATTTACTTTATTTCCTTTGGGTGGTATGAGCTTTAAATGGCTCACCTTTGCATACAGCTTTCCTTTTGATCCTTCTGTTGCCCCAAATAATTTCCTGTCTCTGATGAGTACCTCCCTCCTTCATGATCTGGTTTCTTCCAAAGCAAAAGCTGAGTTGATTCCTGAAAGGTAAGGATAGTATCACAACCCTGAGATACCAAAGAGATGAAAAGTTCAGGACAGAAGCAGGAAATGTCTACTGCTATCTGTTTTGTTCTGTTTATTAAGGGGAAAGAAAGCTGTGGAGATGGATGAATTCAGCAAGTTTAGGAGACTATTGTATGAAGTGTTTTAACTTTGAATAGGGCTCTCAATTAGCTATGCCATTTTCCCTTTCAAAGTCAGGCTTACCTCTGATGGATACCACGCATATCCCCAACCTTTGAGCCAATCAAACTACCTTTTCAGTAAGTTATTCAAGGATCTAAGGAACCATAGATGCAGGTGAATAATTGGGTCCTGACATCCACTTGTTAGAGTGTTCATTAAAGATATGCTAAACAAAGTTAGAGTAATGGCAAATGTAAAAGAAAAATTGTGTCAGATCAGTTAAATAGTCAGGGAAGACTTTATTAAAGACTATTGCAGTAGAGGAGAGAGATTAAACTCAGTTCCTCTGAATCAAAAGGTGGAAGAATTTTTAAATGCCAGGAGTTTTGAATGTGGGGAAAAGTTGGTGAATGTGAATAAGCCATCTGTATTGGCTAATTGTCATTTATTGAAGTTAAATTGCTACCCTCCCATAGAAACTAGGAGAGGGGTCTTATCTTCTTCCCTGATTATATTTCAAAGGGATGACTCCCAGGTCCTCGAAAAAGCCATTTCTAGCTTGTAGAATATTTATATCTCAAAGGGTCAGAGAAAGAATCTATAATTGCAAATTTTCTAAAGTAAATGTTCTAAGAAAGGGGGATCAGGGGCCTATAGTAGGGAGAAGCCTGTCTAAAGTTCAGCCAACCTGAACAGAATGTTAAGGAACTCAATCACAAAGATAAATCCAATATAGCTAAGAATTTTTTCTTTTTCCTTCTCTTCCTCTTTCTTTCTTTCCCTCCCTATTTCCTTCTCTAATTCTTCTCTATTTTCTTTCTTCCTTCCTTCCTTCCTTCCTCTCTAGTCTATGAATCCACACTAATGTACTTTAGTACATTAACCTTTAAAAAAAACCTTATATTTTATAATGGAAATTCAGACCAGGAGCAAACTATTATAATAATTATACATTTAGCAATAGTCAGCTGAGTGTGTTAAAATGTATTTATCACAACAACACAAAATATAGTTGATTTGTCATTCTTGAGATACTTGAAGTGTTTTGTGGTATAGAAATAAAACCATCATTACCTACATGATTTTTTAAATGCCCTAAACAAATTTTGGTTATTTTATAATATTAATGGTTTGGGAATAGAATGCACAAAATAATTTTTTATTTGGTAATGCATAATTTGTAAAAGCTAAAGTTTTGGAAATAGGCCTATTTTCCTAAGTGCTATATAGAATATTTAACATTTTCTTTGTTAGCATTAATATAAAAGACTAAAATATTTTTAAAGTATAAAAATTGTAATTGAAATTCCAAAAAATATTTAATGCCAAAGCAATCTTTCAATAAAGTATATTCCAAGATATCCGTCATATACCCTGTGGGCTTCAGAACAAGTCACCTCAAGATATGCTTTTGTGGTATTTGGATTATTTTTGAGCTAAAGGCAAGCAATACCATACATGTTCAAGAGAAACTTCTGCCCATCTAAACTACCTGGAAGGATTTAAATTAGGGTCCTTGCCCATAATAAGGGGTTATCAGAGGTAATCTTTCTGACCTATCTATATGGGAACCTGTTATGTGAGGTTCCCATAAATACATATGTAATTATTTTGGTTATTTTCTCTTGCTAATCTATCTCACGTAGATTTAATTATTAGACCAGCCTAAGGAACACTGATAGAGGAAAGTTTCTTCCTCCCCTATAATCCTGATTCCAATTGACTTAGTGAACATGTTTTTCCATTTTAAAATAGTTCTAGTTTCTACTGATTTCACAATCACAAAATTTAATAATCTAAATCAGCCAAAACCTGGATATTTATTAACCCACTTTAAATTTCTAGGGCTGGTAAAGAAAGATAAGCTGATTACTCGTGATTCTCTATTGGTTCTTCCAGGGTCAGTGCTAGGTGATTCATTTAGCCTATTAGTAAAGTTTTAACTAAGAGGACTCTAAACAAAGAAATGCTATTAACCTGGTGAAAAGCCAGGTAAAGAATTTTACTTATAAAAAGCAGAAAAAAACAAGAAAGAATAAATTAACAGTTTCAGAGGTTAAAAAAAAAGTCAAGGCTATGGAGTAGGTAGAACTTCTAGTATAACTAAGCCTAAGTTTTAGCACACTACAATCCATTTTCATTTCTGCAATCGACTAGCTAATAGAAGTATGCAAGGTTCTGTCCTCAGGATGTCAACCAATTCCTTCTTAAAATGACCAGTTCTTTGGACCAAAACCAAGAGTGATGCAGTACAGTTGTTTTTCCCCCCAAAATGACATGCACCAAGGAAGATTCTGTTACTTTCATGTGCCACTTTTGTGTTTCATTTCGAACCGGGAGACAAAATACTGTGGTGTATAAGAGCATATGCTTTGGAGACAGCCTGCTCGAGTCTGAACTGTAGCCCTACTACTTACCAGCTTCATGACTTGGGCAAGTTACTCAACCTTAGTTTCCTGATCTCTCAAAATGGAGATAAAAGTACCCACAGGACAAGATTTGCATGAAGGCTTAATTAAGTAAGAACAGGACATCAGAATGGAAATCTCAGCTTAAGCACTAAGGGAGAAAAGAGATACTAAAGTGATTTTGTAAGTTAAAGCATTCTGTAGAAATTTCCAAGTAAGTTAGATGATGACATATCATATATATGAGTCAGATTATTGGAGACTGAAATATTTGTGAGCAGAATTTTCTTCAAGTGAGCAACTACAGCCCTTTATAGGCCGTTTACCCCCATGCCAAGGTGTAAGAGTGTGGATACTTCGGGTTAGGGGAGAGGGCTTCAGTCATGGCGTTGCGAGATTAATGCACGTCATCTCACTTGGCTGATACAGTAGTCTGACATCTTATTGCTACCCTAGAAATCTGGTGAACTTGGCTGACAGAGTTAAGTCAAATTGAACTCCTTGGCTTTGCCCTGCACCCTGTGCTCCTAACACTTGTTCCAGAAATAAATGCATGAATGTTTTCTGTGGATCAGATATGGACTAGACATGTTTTGAGAGATGTGTCGGAAAGAGTTGCTTGGAAGACCATCAGTCTTAAGATGGCAGAAGCTGAATTATGGACCATGCAATTTCTAGGAGCTAACAGGAGAGAAAGTAATCTCAGAGTCCATTTTCCCGAGACTGGGGGACTTTGATGTATTAACTAGTAGCCCAACGAGGGAAGGGTCAGGTGTGGGAAGCTGGTAAGTACAGAGAACAGGACATTATTTTTGGAGACTTGTGTTCGTGTAAGAACTTTCTTCCTTCCTTAACTTTCGGTACCATCTTTTTCCTTTATCAAATGGGGAAATTTGATTGTTACATGGAAGGGAGATTTTTAAATTTACTAAATTGAGGCTGTATTTATAATGTAGAGAGATGGCAGGGCTTTTTATTTCCATTGACAGAAAACTCATAGGACTTACCCAAGTTTTCTTCCAGAAGCAAGGAAGAAATTTCCCAATTGAGCACATTTTGTAGGGAGAGGGAATGAAAACTAGAGTTGCATTCTGATTATGTCCCAGCAGCCAAGCTTGTTCAGTAGACATTCTACAAATGTAAAGTACTTACAACTGTGACTTGTAGATAAAAAGCACTTGGTAACTGTGAGGGTTTCTTTTTGTTTTGTTTTGCTTTGTTTTAATGATTCTACTTGCAGTTCTACCTAAGTCCCTAACCTTAATCAGGTCTGGGAATTTGTTTCAACTTTTGTATGCAGGGCATAAAAGCTTTTTTGACAGTTTCAAGTGTGGCCACCATTTTAAAGGTCCTTGTGTTTGATTTCCTGTCTCCTGTGTCCTGTCTTTTTGGGTCTTGTAAATATCCTGGCCATTGCTTATCTATCTGAAGTTTTGAAATATCACTTCTAATTCTTTTGCATCATCGCGGTTTCCGTATGCCAGACAATTTCCCGATTCGCGGTCGACTCCCATATTGAATGTTGGTGTATTTTGGAACTGTTTACTGTTTCACGGTCATCTTTCATCATCTCCTGCATGTGTTCTCCGTCCCGCTTCCGGACTAGGTCACACCAGCCTTGCCTCCTTGCACTCCCACAGCGCGTCTCAGCCGCACATGGCTGCAGCCGTCCTGAGGAACCACTTCGATCATCCAGTAGTGTGGACCTCCTCCCTTCTTAGGGACCTTTTAGTTTCTTAATGAAATGACATCTTTTCAGACACTTTTCCTGTTAAAATAACTCAATTCCAGCACAGGTGAATAAAATGTATTCCTATACACTTTTCTACGTGTTAACATCTATATCCTTCTACACTGTGGATATGCTTATCTTTCCACACATGTATCCCCAAAACCTGGAAGTAAAGGAACATTTCTTGTGTTAATAGAAATTCAACTCTAACTTACTTTTTTTTTTCCAGTGCGGGGAATTTAATGTGCAAACAGGGAAGGAAAAGGGCACAAGATTTGGAGGCACAAAGCATCTAAATAGTAGTCTTGACTTTCGGTGGAAACATGAAGCATAATAAAACTCGTCTTCCATCAGAAAGAAGAGAAGATGGATGTTCTTTTCACCAGTGTGAATTGCTACGCAGTGATTGCACTGGAAACAGATACTGAATATAGAGCACACACACTGATGATCAAAGTGTATGCGTCTCTTTCTCAACGGGAGCTGATTTAATAAAAAGGAATAAGAGAAGGCATGGAGCTAAGGATGTGATAGAGGATGATGTAATTATTGCTGACTTGAGTCCTACATATTTATAATGTGATTGGTAATGATCCCTTTGGGTCAGTTATTTTGAGCATGTTTATTTTATTCCTGCTGACAGGGGCACTGCTGACAAACTTCATGTGGATCATCAAATACTTACTCATTACTGAGTTGATATAACACCTCTCGTCTTAAGAGCTGACTGTGCTCCATAGGAAACTTTTAAAATTGTACAACTAACTTTTGTTTATATATTTTAATTTTTATTGATTTATTTTAGAGAGCAAGAGGAAGGGAAAGAGAGGGAGAGAAACATGGACCTGTTGTTCTAATTATTTATGCATTCATTAGTTATTTCTTATATATGCACTGGCCAGGAATCAAACCCACAAACTTGGTGCATTGGAATGACACTCTAACCAACTGAGCTACCTGGTCAGGTGCACAACTAACCTTTAGATGAGTACTTACGTATGGAAACAGTAAAGCACAAGATGAAGCCTGGAGGAAAATGGATGGGTCATGGAAAGATAGGACTACCTACCTGATCACCTGTGACTTTTACCCAGCTGTGTTCTAAGATAATAAAAAGGATGTTTAGGCTAAATGCACTCTCTAATTCCATAAAGAGAACCATTGTCCAGAATTCTGCTTAGATTATGCAGGAGGCGGGGCTACACAGAAGGAATTTTTTATCCATACTCACCTCCTATCCCACTTCACCTCCCTCCTTTCAATGAAATCCCAAAGTAAAACTTTAAGGAGTCATCTCTCATTATTTCTGCATCGGTTTCTGTTAATAGCCCAGAACTGAAGCCAGAGCCCAAACCTCTAACCCCCAAGTATACTTTCCTCAATCTCATCATAAAATTAACACTCTGTATAGGGGGAGCAGAGAAGGGAGAGGTGGGTAAAAACTGTTATAATTCTGCATAAACTCTATAAACAAGATAGCCCATACTCTATCCTCTGATAGCATAGGAGACAGGCCTGGGAAGATGTTATTTACTTCTGTGTCCTTAAGAAATGGATGTTGTTCCCTCACTTCCAATTCTATTCTTCGGCGGCCCTTGAAGTCTCCTGTTGTAGAGAGTGGCAGCCCTCCAAGTCTAGATGGGCTCAGCAGCTGCCAGGCTAATGGAGGAGGGCAGATTCAAATACAGCGATGACACTGGCAGAAGCAGCTGTATCAAAGACTCATCTCGACATAGGGACTTGACTGAGATCTTCTCAGTTCATGGTATGATGCCTGGCACATAATAGATGCTTAGTAAGTATTTTTCAAGATAGCTACTGCAACAAAATAAAGATGTTTTAACCTTGACTGCAGATGTTAAATGGGGTTTTTAGCAATTCCAATCACGGAGATAGGCAATTTGATCTTCAGAGGATCTAGAGAAAGTCTGGACATTTCGTATCTGTTTCTACATATCCTTATTTAAATTTAGAATTCATGCATTATATTTTAGTTCAATTACACATCAGTGGCTCGCCTTGCCACTGCTTGCAGAATAATGTCTATACTCCTCAACCTGGCACTTAGCCTCTCCCTTCTCGACTCCTAGAAAACCTATCGTGATTGTTTTAAAAACTCATTATCAATGACTGTTGCTATATTTCACCGATGACTATGTAAATATTATAGTAATAAAAATAATTTTAGTCACTTGTTACATCTTATTAAAAAGTAAAACATTATTCATATTTATAACTATTAAAATCTCAGACCTATGATCTCAGAGTTTGGGAAAAAATGCCGAAAAAATTAAAAATACATTGTAGCTATTATCATCCTTAACAATGATCTTATGGTTTGAATTGCCAGGTGAGTCAATGCCTCCTTTACGTTAAAAGGAGAAAGTAAAGTGCTTAACGGTGATCCTCGGAGGAGGGTAGGATTCCCACAGGTGAGTGAAAGTGGATGAGGTGTTTCAGGAGATCCGTGCAATTGCACAGGAGCCTGAACACGCCTGACTTCCGGCGGCGGAGTACTTGGAGATTTAGTGGGAAGGCCTAGTTTAAATTTCTTTTAAAAAAAGCCTTTAGAACTTCAAAGCTAATAGTGGCTTAATGTACTTAGGAAAAAAATGACCCTAGCTCTATAAATTACAAAAAAATTTCCTCTGGACATTCTTACTAAATTGGATATAGAATAAAAATATCTACTACATTTCTGGTACTGTGTCTGGTAGTTAATTTGCCAAGATAAAAGACTTCAAGCTGGTACTGATGGAATTTTTAGAATTATTTTCTATTTCACTCATAATATCTTTGGTAAGTAAAGCACAATTTTATACCAATTCTTCTCTCTGTTCATTTCTGATGCATCTTCACAAATTGTTCATTTTATTTCCAGTCATATTTGTACATACTTTGCTTACATTCACTTTAATACAACAAGAGAATTACTTTTCTTTGTAAAATAAAACAACTTTCTGTTTTCATTATAAATATGAGTAGAGCCTAATGATTGCTAAAGGCATTCTATACTTGTTCATTGTTTTCACTTTTATCATGGTAGTATTTATTAGTATGTAGAATGTTACATAATGTGATGATATACAGAATAAAGTATCAACTGTTATGTAAACTAAAAATTGCTCTGATGTAGTTTAAATATTCATAAAAATACCCAGATAATTCCAAAACAATTCTTTAACACATTTTTTAATGAATGATACATGCAAACTGGAAAAATATTCAGATTTCAATAGTGTATAGCCCTCTTCCTTAGCAACACATAGATTAAAATCAGAGAACTGTGCTAGGCATGTACAGGGCTCAGGTAGCACATACATACATGTGTGTGTGTGCATTCCATTGCAGAATTTAAAATTTGTTGACTTTTTTGAAATTGGTAAAGAGTTGCATCAATTAGACTTACACAATAAAACAACAGTAGGTGAAGATTTCTGTTTTCTTATATCCTCATCAACATAATATACCATCAAATTTCTGATGTGAATGGCTTTGTAGACTTAAGCTGCATTGTTCTATTATGAAGGAGGTTAAGCATATTTTCATTTGTTTAACATATTTATTTATTCTTTGTGCCATCTGTTCATGTATTTTTACCATTGTCTATTGTTTGTCTTTTTCTTATTAATATATGGTAGCTTTTTATATATTAAGGAAATTAGGCCATGATTGTGATATGAGTTACATACAGTTTTTGAAACTTAGAGTTTTTCTAACTTTGTTTATAGTTTTTCTAAGAACATTACTTTCTTATTTTTATGTCATACAAATATGGTTTTCTTGATGGCTTTTATTGAGGTGTAATTGACATGCAATAAACCACACATACGTAAAGTGTACGATTCGATGCTTTAACATATGACTATTCCTGTGGCACTATCATTTCAGTCAAGATAGTGGACACAGTCATCACCCAAAAAGTTTCTTCATGTTCCTTTACGTGCATTCCAAGTGCTCCTTGAGCACCCCCCCACGAAATCTGATGTGGTATTTTAACTTTCATTCAGCTGAAAATTCTAATTTCTCTTTGAAGAAACTAAAGCTTACTTAGTGTGTCTTTCCTTTCTCAGGAGTCATCGTATTTTGTGGCCTGATTCTAGTGTCCGGAAAACTGTTGTTTCATGGCATGTGTAGTTTTTCAGATGGGAGGATAAACTCAGTCCCCGCTACTCTGTCTTAGGTGGAATCCTATGTAATCAAATTTGACATATTCTTCTCTTGTGGCATCTGGTATTTGTGTTCTAACACTCAGATTATTTTTAAACCATCAATTTTTCTTCAATATTTTTGTTTGTTTTTCTGGAATTTATTTTGGAGTAAAATACTAAATGTAGAGCCAGCATCTCTACCACCACCCGTTCCACACACACACACACACACACACACACACACACACACACACAGGTGCAGCTCTCTGTGTTATTATGAAATAAACTTATCATCGTTTATTTCATAATACAGCTTGTTCTGATGTCCTAGGTTCCAGTATGCATTTGGGTGTATTTCGTGGCTACTATTCAATTGCTATTCCCTTGTGAGCCAGTTCCATACTGTTTTAATTTTTGTGAACCTATAAAATATGGTAGAATTAGCCCTGCATTGTTATTTTTATATTCTCAAAAATTCTTTATTTAATTTAATTTATTTTGCTATGAAGAATTTAGAAACATCTTGTCAATTACCAAAAAAATTATGGTTACAATCATGTTAGATTCATATATTATCTTTGAAAGAATTGTTATCTGGCAGATACTGAGCCATTTGACCCAAATCATAGTAAGCATTTTCAATTTGACTGTGTTCCTTTATGTTCTTTGTGGTATTTTAAATTTTTAATTTAGCTTTTGCATATTTTTCTTTACTTTTTTCCTTGATGTTTATGGTTGAATTACTTTTGTAAATAAGGCATTTTCCTTTCATTAATTTTTCTGACTAGTTACTGTATGAAGCAGTGATTTGGTTTACTACGAAGGTAAGCACTACATCCAAATAACCTTTCTTGCCTGCCTACACTATACAGGCTGTGCAAAGTAGGTACTGGAGTTCTCAGTCTCAGCTGGAGGAATAAACATCGGCCCACAGCAGCCACTCCTGGCCATGAGGGTCAGAGGCGTTAGCAATGCTCTTACAGAGACACCGTTCCAACACCAGCCAACCCTCTTTCCTGCCTGACTCTTCAGACTTTTGATTTTGGGGAAAAAAGCAAAAACTTTATATAGGACTTGGAATGATTATATATGATTGCTATGAATAGTTTTTTTAGAAATCATATATTTAAAGATATTTTCCAAAAGTAATGACCTTGTAATCAGACTATACCATATAGATTAATATTAAAATCAGAATTATACTAATAACTGATATGCTCTTTATACAATATGTGTTTTTCATGTAATTAAGGCTAGAGTATAGAAATACTGTTCTCATAATAAAATATCTATTAACATTTTAGAATAAGTTCTGGGACAGCTAAAATCCTACATTCCTTTTGTTTACATAATATCAACAAGACAAACACGGAAGTTGTAAAAATCTTAGTCACGGAATGAGAATATTTCCCCCAGGATTTTTAGCTCAGTGATTATTTCACCAAGTTAAACTTGAAAGCATTAATATCATCAGTAGACAGATATTTGAGAACTACTTATAAAGAAAAGTCTGTCTTCATTAATAAAATTTCACCCTTGCTATTTTACTAAGCAAATACGCACTTTTGACTTTTGAATCATAAAGAAGCCTCTGAGGGCAGAAAGTAGTGGGCTCCTGGGGACAAAAGGCTGTGTGTTAGGAGTCCTTGGCAATGAGGCGGAGGGAGAAGGTGGGGGGGCCGTGATGGTGGGGGTCCGGTCAGTTGGGGAAAAACCGTCACTCTGTAGAAGTTCATTATTGGAGCATTGTGTTAACATGTTGTCAAGTTCTGTGGTATTATTTGATTATTTTCACTTCAGTCTTCAGAGTTATTATTCCAAAACATAGTACAGTAGTCAAAAATATATGTGTGAGCAATTGCAGTGACAATTATATGTCATGATTGCATTTGAAATTGAAAAGGCCCGTGTGGCTGTAAAATTCCTGAGTTTTGTCGGATGAGGTTTGGAAGTCTGCTTTCTTAGGTCAGCTGCTTGTGCCTCCAGAGCGGTAAAGCTTTCAGCCGGATAAAGCCTTACGGATCCCACTGCCCTTGCACTCCATAGTTCATCTAAGAGTGCTTTTGTCTGCCAGTAAAAATTTGCCTTATAAAAACTAAATTGGACTCATGAAATAAGAAGTGTGGCTGCTCCATTGCGTCTGTATCATAGTTGTGGTGATAAGATAGTTTTAATGTGATAAAATTATCTTTTTCACAGATCTGTGGGTAGTAAAGCTATTACAATCAGATGCTTGGACAATGAAACTATCTTCACCAATTAAATAAAGGAGATTCCAATTTATTGAAGGCAATGGGAAGAGGATTTGCTTTTTATTTCCTCTTCGGCTTCTTTAACATTTAGCTAACACTTTTCATTTGCATCTAACACCTTTTACTTTCCATGGGATTTACATGTTACTGGTAATTTCCTCTCTCAGCCCTGGAGGAAGGTTGGTAATAGTTTTATCCCTATTTAAACAAGCTCGGAGTGTGACAGAATGTCACAACATATTAGTTTTAGTTGGTCCCTGAAGCAGGGATAGAGGGAGGTGTGCTGAGATTAAGTGTAGAATAAGGATGAAAGTGGGAGTGAGGCTGGAAAATGCAGGGGTGAGCTCCGATCGGCAGTAGCAAAGAGAACTGTTTCTACCATTGCTAGGAACCCCAGTCCTTGACTTTACCTTTGTTGGAATTTCCTCTTCAGGCTCTTAGTTCTGTGCCCAGCTCAGTACTGTTCTTGGAACTCCGACCTCAGTCAGCCCTCGTTGGTAATGAAGGACAGATTGGGACTCAGTGTTTGGAGATGTTGGTCCTTACCCAAACTGGGAACACCAGGTCAAAACTGTTGGCCACCTTGTGTGGTTAAGATACAGTGATACTAGGGAGGCAAAGCAAGCTTGTTTTTGAAGCCTGCCGCAAACCTGAAACACAAGCCTCATCCTGAGACTCAAACACTGACCTCATGATGCACCCCAACTTTCCACTCATTCTCAACACGACTGAGCACATACTTCGCAACTCATTTGCCATTTTCTTCTTTTTGCCTCTGCTTTTGCTCTGCCCTCAGAGTAGAATGCATGCATTCCCCCTTTTTCTGTGGTTTAGGGGTTTGACTCTTCTATGAAAAACCTCAACATCACCTAATTAACTTTACTTTTTGACTTGTCTTGTTTAATCTGTTTTTCTGACACTAGCAATGGTAATTTTTAAATTACATAGCCAAGCCCTGGCTGGTGTAGCTCAGTGTATTGAGCACGGGCTGGGAACCGGAGGGTCACGGTTCGATTCCCTGTCAGGGCACATGCCTGGGTTGCAGGCCGGGTCCCCAGTGGGGGCCATGTGAGAGGCAACCATACATTGCTATTTCTCTCCCTCTCTGTCTCCCTTCCTTCCCCTCTCTCTAAAATAATAAATAAGGAAAAATAGTGAAGACATAAAACCTATGAAACTTAATGGATAAAATAAAACAATAAAAATATATAAAGCAAATACGTAATTCCAAGAAAAAATAACATATAAAATTCACTTTGGAAATCTGAAAACATCACTCTCTTTTATGACAGCTAAAGTAAACCGAATTATATAGAAATGGAGAATCTGAAAAACATCAAGAAGTTTGATAAAAGAGATATATGGAAAGATCTGCACCCAAGAATAAAAAGAATATCATTATTTTCAAATATCAATGGAACATGTTTAAAACTTATTGTTTAAAACCTCAAAATGTAGCAACTATATTCTCCAATTATAAATTGAAGACATAAATAACAAACTTATAGGGGAAAATTTTCCAACACTCAGACATTTTTATTAAAAAAGGAATCTTGATTTTTTTAAAAAAAGATAATACTACAACTTATACAAGTAACTACCAAATGAAACATCTATTAAATCAGTAGCAGTTTCATTACCTAAAAGACTATATATTAAAGGAGAAAATGTGAAAATAAATGAGCTGGGCATTCAGCTTAAAGAGGGAAAAAAAAAGCAAACAGAAGAGCGCTGTAGAAGGAAATAAGCATAAGAGCAGAAAAATAATAATTTCTCACAGACAATGTAGTAAGATGGGCAAATCTAAGATTTTTTTGTTTGTTTTATTTTCGGCATTTCTCTTTTTAGAAAATAATAGAAAAAACATCCAGAAGACACGCAAGAAGGGGTTCCCTTTTCTCCATATCCTCATCAACAATGTTGTTTGTTGCCATTCTTTCTTCTTTATGAAACAGATTCATTTCCTTTGGGGAAAAAATCTAGAAGATTAATACAGGAAAGGAACAAAAACAATATATACAAATAAATACAACAAATATTAATAATAACTTCTTAGAAAATATAAATGAACTAAATTTACTCAGAATAAAATATAATGCCTGAATAAACCATTAAGCAGACTATTAACTAAAACAGGGCTTAAAGTGACACTAATACAATGATTCACAAATGAAATGGTTTAATAAGAAATTTCTTCAAACATTAAAAAATTCCCATACATATAAAATGTTTCAGAATGTATAGAACAGCTTATTTTTATAACTTTATAAAGCTAGCACAAAATTCACAATGATAAATTGTTCATATTCCTTATGATAGTTATATAATGTGGTATTTTACTGGGCGTTTTAGGAGTACAGAGATAAATTTAAATGGCCTTTAATGTATGGTTGCCTCTCACATGGCCCTCACTGGGAACCTGGTCTGCAACCTAGGCATGTGCCCTGACTGGGAATTGAACCGGGACCCTTTGGTTCCCAGCCTGCACTCAATCCACTGAGCTACACCAGCCAGGGTCCAATTTGTGCTTCTTAATCCCTGCATGTTTTCACCTATTTCCCCAGTCTCACCTTCCATATGTCTGCCATCAAACTGTTCTCTGTATCTATGATTCTGTTTCTGTTCTGCTTGTTTATTTAATTTTTTGGATTCAATTGATAGGTATGTATTTATTGCCATTTAATTGTTCATAGTTTTGATCTTCTTTTTTCTTAAATAAGTTCCTTTAACATTTCGTGTAATAATGGTTTGGTTATAATGAACTCCTTTAGCTTTTTCTTGTCTGGGAAGCACTTTACCTGCCCTTCCAGTCTAAATGATAGCTTTGCTGGATAGAATAATCTTAGTTATAGGTCCTTCCTTTTCATGGCTTTGAATATTTCTTGCCAATCCCTTCTAGCTTGCAAAGTTACTTTTGAGAAATCAGCTGATAGTCTTATGGGAACTCCCCTGTGGTAACTAACTGTTTTTCTCTTGCTGCTTTTAAGATTCTCTATCTTTAACCTTTGGCATTTTAATTAGAATGTGTCTTAAAGTGGGACTCTTTGTGCCCATCTTGTTTGGGACTGTGTGATTCCTGGACTTGTATGTCTATTTCCTTCACCAAATTAGGGAAGTTTTCTTTCATTATTATTTCAAATAGATTTCCATTTCTTGCTCTTTCTCCTCTCCTTCTGCACACCTATGATGCAAATATTGGTGCACTTGAACTTGTCCAAGATGCTGCTTGCACTATCCTCATTTTTTTAAATTCTTTTTTCTCATTGTTCTGGTTGGTTAGTTTTTACTTCCTTATGTTCCAAACTATTGATTTGATTCTTGGCTTTATCCACTCCTTGATTCCCTGTAAATTGTTCTATATTTCAATTGTGCATTCTTTGTTTCTGACTGGATCTTTTTTATGCTGTTGAGGTCCCCACTAAGTTCCTTGAGCATCCTTATAACCAGTGTTTTGAACTCTATATCTGATAGATTGCTTATCTCCATTTTGTTTAGTTCCTTTTCTGGAGTTTTGATCTGTTCTTTCATTTGGGCCATGGTTTTTTTGTCTCCTTGTTTTGGCAGGCTCTCTTTGTTTCTATGTGTTAAGTAGAGCTGCTATGGTTCCCTATCTTGGTAGCATGGCTTAATATAGGAGATGTCTTATGGAGTCCAGTGGCACCGCCTCCCCCATCACTCAAGCTGGATACATGAGCCCTCTATATGGACTTAGTATACCCTCCTCCTGTAGTTGAGCCTTGATTGCTGTTGGCAGATCAATGGGAGGGATTTACTCCGGCCAATCAGCTGCTAGGACAGGCTGTGACCACTGACCACCAACCTCTGCCCTCCATGGAGGATTATTTGTGCAGGGGCCCACTCCACAGAGCAGAGGTTACTTCAGCAGGGTTCTAGTGCCCACTTCTGTTCTGTCTTGGGCCACTTAGAATAAGCTATAAAGCTATCAGCAGCTGGCTGCTTCCTGTGCTGGGTTTGGAGGTACCCTAGCAAAGCCAGGCTGTGAACCAAGGCCAGCTGCTGCTAGTGCCTGGCCTGTGGCCACTTAGCAAGGTATGGGGCTTCCTGAGGCCAGCTGCTCCTTGTAGAGAATATTTAGGAAGATCAGAAGCATGTACCAAGGCAGTCATTCATATGGAAACGCCACTATTTACTGCTTGGGTGGGCCATAATTTGGGTGGGGCAAGTCTCAGGGAATCACTAGGGCAAGGCAAACAATGTGAGCCAAGTTGAAGGAGTCTCAGATATTTTGTATACTACACTCTGTGGCTCTGTGGGAGGAGGGTTCACTAGAGGAGCAATGGTTTCTGCCAACACTCCTGTCTGGGAGAAAGCTGTCCTTCTGCTCTCACCTTGATGCCAGATACTCCAGTTCTTCCCCGTATGACACTGGTGCCTTTCAATCTGCTGCTTCGGTGCTGGAGCTCAGCAGGAGGAAGTCTGAATAAGTAGATGTGTGGGCCCTTTAAGAGGAACTGCCTGGGAATCTAACAGTTTCTTCCACTAACTCCATATCCACTGTTTTTTCCAACCAGAAACCACAGGGACTCATCTTTCTGCCATGGAACCATGGACTGGAGGACCTGGTGTGGGTCTGGGACCCCTCATTCCCGAGATATCCCTCCTAATTTTTGTCTGGCACACATGGGTATAGGACCAGCCTGTTCTGCATCTCCACATTACTGTGTCTTCTACCAGTGTGGATGGATGTGGTTTATTCTTTAATTTCATGGTTGCAGAACTTCCATTCAGCTTGATTTCTGCTGGCTCTCAGGAATGGCTGTTCCATAGTTTTGTTATAATTTTCATGATTGTGTGAGGAGGTGAGCTCTGTTTACCTAAGATGCCATCTTGGTGATCTAGCTCTTATATCATTCTTTATTCACTTCAATGTGAAGAAATTTCACACTATGGCAGTAGCATCCAAGCTCCCATAGCTAGTAGACTGTGGTGATAAGTTCAAACCTCTGTCTGCAGTTTGCTTCCAGGCTCCCAGCAGTTAGAAATGAGCAGAGTAAGGACGATGGGCCTGGTACAGATGCTCACTAGGTTGGAAAGGCCCAGATGCCTAGCAACAGGCAAACTGAGGAAACAGGGATGTCACCCCCAGGGTAACCTTCCTCACCTAGCAAATCCACTGGTCTCTTCCTCTGTGTTCTGATGGTGCCTGTAATGACAGCCGTTTGTGCTAGCTTGGGCCTGTCAAAGGATCCAACATTCTTGGAAGAATGACTAGTATAAGGCTAGACATATGTTCCAATAGTAAAATCAGTTTTATTTACATCAATCTATGACATTCAGAAAAAGCAGTCTTTTTCTGCTTGGGGGTCTAGGCTAGGAGGATTTGAGGTCGGGGTTTCCAATGGTCATGTCCCAGGCACTCAGTGGAAATGCATACAAAGCAAGAAAGAATGAAGCCAGCCCAGGAAAAAAAAAAGCAGAAATGGGGAGAGAGGGTGCCCAGAATTTAGCATTCAAAACCAATGTTCCTGACATGTCCAAAGCTAGCTTCATCTATGACCTTCTCTGTTCTTTTGGTTAATAAATTGCTTTTTGAGGTAAATATAGCACAAGTAAGTTTCTACACTTCTTGAAACCTAGCTAATAATGATGCATAAGCAAACCTGTTCAAACTTCTGTGTACATAAAGATATCTGCTGACTAATTTAGCTGCACACCTGCTAATTTCACTTTCTCCTTGCCATTTGTATTCTTTTCTCAGCATTTGATGTTCTCATGGTGTGGGGGGAACCGGTAGCACTCGCTGAGCACTCCCCACGTTCTGTGCTTCCCATGCCTGTCCGGACAGCAGGCCTCCGAATGAGGAAGTAGCCATAACGGGCTTTCTGAATCACTGCTAGGAGTCTCATATAAATGAGGCTTAGCAGACATTTCTTTTGGAGCTGCCAAATCAAATATACTGGTCTGCATATGAATTGATTAACTGAGGTCTCGCTATCATTTTGCTGACCTTGTGCCCAGTGAGAGTCAGCTGGTGCTGGGGAGACCAGGAAGACAGAGAAGTTGTACCTCTCTGCAAATAGATTTCTGCGGCAGAGCCCCCTATCAAATCTCATCTCCCCACCAGTGGAAACACCCGTCTCAATCATCGGCTTGCATAAGTCTAGCTTGATACTGCATTTTATCCTTATTTTTGTTTATAATGGACACCTTTCATTTTTAAAAAAAAAATTATAAGTATTCAGAAGTGACCTTAAGGTTGGCATGGTTGCTCCTGCCTTCCTCAACTTGGGGTCAGTTTAATACAGTACTAGTACTTCGTGAGCTACAGTTGAGACCAAATGGATAGTATATTTTATTCAACATATTGTGGTTCTTTAACTGTGACAGAGCAGTGGGTTGGTTAACTCTCAAAATGTCATCTGTTACAGTACATATCTCTACATTAAACTGTCCCTGTCCTTTTCTCTGACTGTCTCTCTCTTCCAATTGCCCTTCCACAGCCCCATGCACTTACATCATTTTAAATGACTAATCTTTCCATTCTAGAAATTGGTGTTACCTTCTAGTTACAGGTGCTTAGGAAACTAATAGTCGGCATCTTTTTATTCTTGCATTCAAATCTATACTTAAGAATCTCTATTTCAGACAATGGGGCTGCTTCATTCTTGTCTTCAATTTCTAGTTCATTTAACCTATGGGTATTTATTAAGAGCATATTCTGAGCCAGACACCATGACAAACAAGAAAAGGCCACACCCTACTGTCATCAGGCTGGCTGATGAAAGATGAACTGGGGAGATTTTACTTCTGTTCCCGTTTAGTCAACTGTCCATTTATTAGGATTTTTGATGAGTCATTTGATCATAATTCATTCAACTACTGTTTGTGTACACTTTATACATTATAAAGCTGTATGAAAATATAAGTAATTAAAAAAAAGAAAATATAAGTAATCAATTATGTCAATAACCCTAAAACCGACAAGAAGATAAAGAGGACATTCATTGTAACTGCTGCTGTTATTTTGTGTTCTCTTCCTCTATACTTTCCCTTCTCTTGAGGTTGCACAAATTTAGGTAAAACTAAAACTTCTTTAACAATACTATGGTAAATTGGTTATTGTTGCATTGCCTGAGGATGTGAGAGTGATCATTTATGAATTGCTGTGATTTAAATTGGAAATCTCTACAATTATACCCAGATTAAATATTTTAAAAATAGATACTGAGATGTTAGAGAGATGTGGTTAATCTCACAATTACAGTTAGATGATTCAGATAATTTTAGGCCTGAACTTCTAGTGTCTCAAAGAGAATGAGAGTCCCTGGGGACACCACTTGGCTTGCCTACCTTGGGACAACACCTGAATACCCTCCAGTAGCTGAGAATGAATATGTACTTCTGCAGCCCACAAGTTCTAGTAAGATTTTTCCTTAATTTTGTCACTAATAATAACATTTTCTTTCCTTCATTAGCAAGTTTCTTAGGAGAGTGCAACCTCAAAAGCCCTCTTAACTAGCTATGTAACTGAAGGTTATGAAAAAGTGTCCTTTTTTATCATTTGGGTACAACTGGAAAACAAGCTATGACCTGAGTAGAAAAGAAGAAAGTAAGTTCTCCCCACCTGAGACGTGGGTGATGTTCTGACTGTGTCTACCCTGCAGTAGGCGTTTTGTAGTAGAAGAGGAGACATTTGTTTGCCAGAGTGAAAGGTTTATGAAATAATCATTTTAGTTATGTTTTTGCTTGGAGTTAATTGTTTCCTACAGAGGAATAATAAATAATCCCTCTCTTATCTTCTATGAGGATTATAGTAAGTCACAATCAAAAACAGTTGAAAGAGGAAGCTTTAAGGTATCCTTTCAAATTCCTAGATGCCCAACTGCTCCAAAATAGCCCCAACAGAAAAAGTTACTGTTGGCTTTGCCTCCTTCTGGATATGGGCAAGGTTTTTGTATCAAGAAGCATTTGCTGGGGAAAAAAAAAAAAAAAGAATAAGAAACCACTGTAGAAACACATTCACTGAGGAAACCTGATAGTTTAACCTACTACTATTTTTTATAATCCACTTTTTTATTTTCCTGGATTAGTTATCTGGTCACAAGGTCTGGGGGACTGGGATCTTAAAAAATAAATTGTGATGGTGCAAAAATATGGGGATTATTAAAAATATGGAGCATAGGGGCTACGTAGCATCCAGGAAGATATGACTACTAAAAACTCATTATTACATGATGCATGGAGATTTCTTTGTATTATCTGTTGGACACGCCAGGTCTGTAGTCTCCCGAGAAACCACCAGGGTGGCACTTCCCTTTGGTGAACCTTTTTCTAACGTATTGTCTGAGGAAATAAATTTTGTGGACTACTCTGAAATAAAACAATTTTGTAGTCAAATAAGTTTATTTCTATATTACATGCTGCTATTAAAGACTCAAACATATTGTACATAACACATTAAGGAATTTGAGAGTCCACGAATTAAATAGAACTGCTTAACTTTGTTTCACATTGTAGAATTTCTCGTTTTTGGAACAAGTAATATCTTCTGGGTTTGCCTGGGATAATAGGGCCAATGTGAACTTTGTTTCTGACGTTGTTTTGTCAACACTTATAAAGTACTGTCTGTGTGTCTAGCTACTTTCTTACATGAGGAAGCTGAGAGAACAAGGTACTATAGTTATTGAATGGTAGAACCAGAGTTCAAACTCAAGTAGATTGTTACCAAAAATCGAGGCATTTGATCACTACGCATCCAAGGGTTGAACTTGAAATTTGGAAATGCGATTCTGCTTACAAGTCCATCTGTAAGACTGGAGGCACATTAAACAAAATCAAGAGACTAATGTTTCAAACCAGAATGTCTATAATTTACAAGAAATCTCCACCATAGAGATGAGAACATTCAAAGGGCATCCTTCATACATTCTTCCCTTCTAGGGAGACCTATGTGAGAAGCCAGACCACAGGCCAAATGTTACAAGACTGGGGTTAAAAGAAGAGCATGAAGTCTACATAGTTTCTTAGGGGGAGAGAATGGAGTTTGTTAAAATTAACATGGGGTTTTGTATCATTTTAAAACTCATTTAGCTTAATATCCTGTCTGTGTGGGACCAAATTATTTGAACTCTGTAAGCCTCGGTTTTCTTCACTGTAAAATGAGCATAATCATGTCTACTTCCAACATGGCTGTGGGAGAGGAATTAAAATAATGCCTTTAAATGCTTACCATAGTGTCTGGCACAAAAGAGTTACTCAATAAACAGTAATGATCTTACCTATTATTTACTGAATGAATGCTTAATCACAAACATTGTGCTATGCACTTAATACACATCATTTAAACAATCCTTTTCATTTATAGACCAGGAAACTGAGGCTGAGAAAGGATTAGGACCTCCCTAAGTCATCAGCCAGTAGTCAATCAGCGCAGCATTCAGACACGAGTGCGCCCGACCGCCCTGTAGTGAGGGCTCTTTCCGGCACTTTAGTGACGCGGCCTCATGCCCACAAGAGGTATTTTGTTGTTGTTGTTGTTACATTGGTAAATTTCCAGAAAACATCCTAAATCTTTCAAAATTGTCTTAGGTGTAAGAGTTTGTCAAATGTGACATATTCTTTTTTTTTAAAATCATGTTTAACTATGATAGTCAGGAAAAATGATTCATGTCTCTATTACTAGTTCCCCAGCCAATCTACAAGGAGAGTTCCTTTTGCTGCATTCCCTTAGCAATCTCTTAGAGATCCATTTTGGCTTTTATCTCTTAGTAATTACTTACCTCTGTACATTTTTTTTTTGTTTTGACCACTGTTTAATCAATATCTTGAGAATACTCCCAATAATCTTGTAAATACTGCTGGGGTTCAGTTGATTGCATAGTTGACTGGATAGATGAATGGATGGATGGATAACTGAAAAAATGGATGGAAGGCAGGCTGGGGGTAGGCATGAGGTTGAAAGATGATACTGATGCTAGGCATGAGCCATACTTATGCTGGAAATTCATTAATGCTCCTCAACTCACTGGTTATGGAGCTCTCAGAGTGAGGAGAGAAGCACTCAACATCATTGTGCATTGCAGACAGGCCCTGTGCATGGTCCAACAGACCGTGTCCTACCACCTCCCAGTGCTCACGCCTTCCCTTTCTTATATGTTTAGCCACCTAAGTATTACAGTTACCACCACCTATTATTTGCCCCAACAGTTAAAATAATCTAGTGCTTTATGTCCATTCATTTGTTTTCTTTTTAAGTTTTCCTCCTCTAGGACATAGGGTCATGTGGACAGGCACCTTGTTTGACTTATTTTCTGCTGTTACCTCTCTTCCTAAAATGGTATCTCACACTGAATAGCTTCTCCATAAGTGTTTTCTGGATGTTTAGGTGAGTGAATGTTTATGTTGGATAACATTTGACTTTACAACAGCTCTTTGTCAAAACTTAGTAGAATCATAGGGTGCTTGAGATCCTGGGACTCACCCTGAATGAAATATTTTGAAATGAAATTGAATGAAATATTGAGTCAATTTCATTCAATTTTCAGATAAGGCAGCTGTGGCCCAGAGACATTACATTAATTGTGCAAAATCATATACCAATTTTTGCCTCTTAGATGAGGAATCAGGTCTCACGTCTGCCAGAATAAGGTATTTCTGAGTGTCTACATTTCTTTCTGCTTTTCCTACACTGACTTCCTATTATCTTTGTATAGTCACTATAATTTTGCTTTAATTAGCTATAAGAAATGCTCATTGTTTATTTTTAGTGTATATAATTCTAAATAAAGGTGTTCTTTGACTTTGGCCAGTATTCTACTGGGTAATGCAAATTTGTGTCTCAAAGAACTAGAGAAAATCTATTGCATACCAAACAATTGCCACCAGAAGATGTATCCAGGGGTACCCAGCCCGTGGCCATGGGCCACATGCGGCCCAGAATGGCTATGATGTGGCTCAACACAAAATCATAAACTTACTTAGAACAGTATGAGATTATTTTTTGTGATTACGTGTTGCAGTATATATAATGTGTGGCCCAAGACAACGCTTCTTCTTCCAGTGTGGCCCAGAGATGCGAAAGAGTTAGACACCCCTTAAACTCTCCCCTTGAACTGGCAAACAAACTTTTTCTACTCAAGCAGTTTACCACATGATGTCTTAAGTCATCTCGCCATTTCCTAGATTACCTGGCCTATGGCATGGCTAATTGATCATCCTGACCAACAATAATGAAGACAATTTATAATCCTATTTATTTTTGATGCACATCAGGAAGATTTTAACCCCTGAATAGTATTCGACACTTTACAATGCATTACTTCAACCATTTCTTTATCAGTACCATCAACCTCGTTTTAAACAAGAGAAACTGAGGTCCCCAAATGACAATTTGCCCACAATCAGATGTTAAGAGTAAAATCAAGATTCACAGCCAGTTTGCTGTCTTTGCTTACTGAACATGCTGTGGCCTCCCTCCGCTGTAACCGCCCAAGCTTGTAGAGACGGCGGGAGCACAGCCGTCACTATTGATCCTGGTGATAACATAAATAATCAGGTTGACTCAGGTGTTAAATCTCCTGTCTGATGTTTGTCAGCATAGATCTGTAATCTGCTACTTTTCTCAATATCCTTGCTAGGGATAACAATGCTTCCAAAGACTTCCTAGTGTGACAATACTAATTCACTACAAGATAAAGGGATTTATTTTTATTTCTTCTTATTAAATATAATGGTTTAAGAGTGAGGATAGTTTCATCTTTTCAGTGCCTCCTTGTTGGTCTTTCAGGATGGGACTTAAATCATCATGAACATTAATGACGTTCTGGGCTACATCCAGACAAAAGGAACGGGGAGATGGGATCACTTAGTCCACTGATATTTTTTTATTTTTTTAAAGATTTTATTTTTATTTATTTTTAGAGAGAGGGGAAAGGAGGGAGAGAAACAGCAATGTATGCTTACCTCTCACATGGCCCTCACAGGGACCTGGCCTGCAACCCAGGCATGTGCCCTGACTGGGAATCGAACCAGGACCCTTTGGTTCCCAGCCCGCGCTTGATCCACTGAGCTACACCAGCCAGGGCTAGTCCACTGATATTTTGACTGTAGATAGAGACAGGATCGTGAGCATCAGATACCTTTTTTTTCTTTAAAGAGCACAGTGGAGTTTTTCATTTGTTTTGTTCTAAAATCACAAACTTGGGATTTGGCATCCGGGTTAAGAAGTCAGGCTCCAGGGCCAGCACCCCCTTGGTTTGGATCTTAACTTTATAATATGAGCTCAGGGAACTCGAGCAAGTTAGCCTGGAGGAACCTCACTGTTCTCATCTTCAAAATGGAAATAATAACAACAATAATAATATGTTTTACACACTTAACTGACACGGGGTAGATTGGACCTGCCGATACCCGTGGGTGACCGTGACCCAATGCGTGTATGAATTTCATACCGAGACACACGGGGAAAGAGAGACCGGGGCCATGTGGCTGATTCCTCCCATCTCCGGAAAAAGCCTCGTGGCTTGCCCAGCCAGGGTTTTTATCAGGGGCCAATTTACATTGGATTGATTATTCATGGGATTAAGCAGAACAGGTAGGATTACTCATAGCAAGGCATCAGGATGTAGATTCATGTCCAGTGGCAGACAGGACCAGGTTAAAGTAATATGCAGGGGTCAGCAAGCCAGAATTTTTTAAGATACATCTTTGCCAAATTCCTATTAGAGAATTCCCATTCCACAGACATGATCCACACTTGCTCACACAGGAATCACAACGAGCTGTGCTCAAAACGTGTAAATTCTCAGGACTGTGTGTTTACACACGTGTGGAAATCACTGCCACACTTAACATCAAGATTAAATGAGTTACTGCAGATAACAGTACATGGCTCATAGTAAGCATTAAGTATATTTCACTATTTGGTGAACTTTATCTACCAAAGAGTCTGTTGAACTTTCTTCTTTGCTTGTATTAGTTGAGAAATCGGAGGAGGATATCATTCAAAATTTAAATCATGAAAAGTCAGAACTAAAACAAATGACGAAACCAGCAACAGTACTACTTCACACTTTGTCTACTCTCATTTTTAAAGTCAGATACCCTCTTTTTTTTTCCTTTGGGAATCATGGAATCTCTAGAGGATAATAGACTGCAAACATTACTTACCAAAGAAAGAAATTGGAGAAATGGCCCAAATCTGTTCAGCTTTGTTGTTTTATCTTTACAAGCATTTATAATGGCGTTTGGATAAGTTCAAAGTTGACTAATGCATAAAAGTCTATGAAAAGGACACTTAGGCCTGTTCCAAGTATATTATAAGGAGCAACAGTCATTTTTTCCTCCAAATGTCACTTTTTATTCCTGTTAAGAGACAGAATCCTGAGTTGGATAGATTGTGGTTTTAAAAATGGCATTTTCTTCCTGGAAAGAGTTGCCTATAGACACATGTGTATGTTCCCGGGCGCCCTAAACTAGCCGCAAAGGCATCGAGTGTCAATGGGTAGGATGATGGTGAGTTTTAGGAGCAAAATATTTTTGGCTTAAGAATGTGACCCAAATTATTGTTAGCTTTAAAATACACCGAAACCTCCCCCATTTGAATGCCTTTCTGGAAGAGTAGGACATATGATTGCATTATAATATTATTGTACTATTTCATCTTGAACTCAGTGGCTGTGTGGGGGCGTGGGGAGGGTGAGGGAAGGATTATTAGCAAGTAGTTAGCTAGGAAAATGGAATGTGATGATCCCATAGTAAGAATATTATAACAACATTTCAGTTACGAGATTTAAAAAATCTGTTTAAAATGCTATTGAATTCTAGGCCAACCACAGCCTCAACTATTTTTGTAGTATTTGTAGTTGATCAAGTGATTTGATTAATTTGACTGGGAATTCTGGAATGGATCCTTAGCATTTGCTAAGGCCAAGTATGAATGATAAACTTACATATATTAAATGTGTAAATTGTTCCATTATTTTATTTCCTTTTGCTCGATCCTAACAATCCTCCTAGAGGCAAATTCATGAGAAGTCTGAGGTTCAAAGGAGTCGAGTGTCTTGGGAAGTCCACTTAACCCTCTGGTACCGGGCCCAGAAGAGACCAGAGCCCTGCATTCTCCAGTCCAGCTTTCCTCCTGGACTTCCCGGCTTAACTGGAGACATTTTAAAACATTTAAGAAGAATCTATTTTGTTAGGCAAGATCTGAACCTACTAAAACTATCAATATTATAATGACTCTCCTCATTCTCAGGGACAAGTTACTTTATTTAGTAGCTCTTTGTTTTTCTTTTTTATGTATGCAGAAAATAAGAAAGAGATCACAACCAAAATTTAATGTCTTTTGGGGCTGATTTCAAAACAAGAGAAATGAGAATATAGATGTGGATGTGAAACAATTAAGTATTTTCTTCAGAAATAATTGGACTATTGGGATTAAAAATACATAAAAATATAACTCATCTATTTAGATATATGTAACTGTGGGGAGGGGTTTGTTTTAAACTCAGGAAGAGTAAAATTAGTCCCATACCACGCTTTAAACTGCTGTCTCTCTACAGGTCTATAAAACCTAAAATTAAACACTGATGCATGAAAAATGGATTCACTGCAGCCTTCTCAATGACCATTGTGGCTGTCTGCATGTACTCTGGGAATTGATTTGGAAGGATAGCAATACTTTCACCCAGATTATCAATTTCATTGTCTCAGCCATCATCTTATTTTGATGATCTTCTTTCTAAAATGCTACTTTCATTAAAGTAATTACCTTGGAATATTTTGTTGCAGCAACGCTTTGCAACATTCCAATATCTTACAAACCACATTCATTTTGATATGTTAGCAGGCAGAGTATGTGATTAGAATCAAATATTAAAAATACAAATTAAGAAGAATGTTAATTTATTTTGTTCTGAGAGCTTATTAACTGAAGAAGTCTCTTACTTTTTATCTATTTTGAGTATCTGGTGTCAGCAATATCATGTTCATAGCACACCTCATTAAGTAAAGCAATTTAACAAAAAAACTGTATCCAAACAAATGCTAATAACTTATAAAAGCACAAATAAAATTGAATTTGTATGAAGAAGTGTTTGTCTATGTCTAGACACTGGGTAATCATTAATGTCCACATTGTTTCCTAGACATAATTAGAGAATTTCATTGTTTTGCCCAACCTTTAGAGTTTCAAGAATGCCATATAGGATTAAAATTTTAAAAATAACCAATAAATCCTAATTTTTCTCCAACTCATCATCTTTTGTAAGAAAATTTGGTGCTATTTTAAATCAATTAATCAATTTGCCATATATTTCCATTTTCTTTCTAAGATTTTCATAAAATTTCATATCAAATTTTTCTTCACATAGATACAGATGAAGTTTTGAAATTAGGAAGGAATTTGGATCCTAGTAGAAAGTCACAATAATAAGTAATGATGTTCTTTATTCAATTATAACGTGTTTGAAGGAAAATGTTTCCTATAGATGTCCCTGAAAGTCAATAAATACCGACTCTAGCATTTGTGAGACACTATTTTAACCCAGTAGCATCAGAGGCTTTTCCTTTGGGAAACTGCTTTCTCTCACTTTGTGGTCACCTAGCAACCCAGAAGTTCTAGAATTCAGTCTACCATTATACGTAGAACATTTTCAATTTTAGGGTAATACATAAGATGGCTAATTCTCAGGAAGAGGATTGTTTTCTAAGAAATTTTGGGAATATTTTCATTTCCACATGACTCTTTTTGTTGAGCAATTGCCAGTATTAATGTGGATAAGCATTTTGAGGTATGCCTGCCACTCAGGGAGTTGAAGCTCTCTGAGTGGCCTCTGGGGACATCTGTGTGACAGAGCCTACGTTTTGCACATGTATTGTTCTTTCTCTAATGCCTTACCTTTATTTACTTATTTGTTTCTTTGTTTATTGTTGGTTTCTCCAACTGGATCGTCTGCCTCATGAGGGCAGAGGTTTTTTTTTTTTGTCTTTTTGTTTTATGCTATTTCATTTTCAGAAACATATTGAACAAAACATTATCTCTGTCCTGAAGGGGCTCAGTGATTTTTGTTTACAATGCCGAAGAGAAGGAGAGCTAAGTTTTGTCATTTTGTGATTTAAAAACATTGACATTTTAAACATTGAAATTTTATTGTTTCATTGAAACAATGAAAACATTGCAGACAACTATTGTTACAGGCAACCTCTGTGCTGCTGAACCGCAGAAACACCTCCCGCCTGCAAAAGTTGGGGGCGGGGGGTGGGGGGTGGCGAATGACGTACAACCTCTGGGTTTTATCTCTGAATGTTCTTGTACTCTGTAACCTTCTTCCCAAGCCTCTGTGCTCTGTTCTTTGTCTCCCAAATAAGGTAGCTAACCTAACTTCCACTCCTGGCTCCTGTAATCCGCTTTTGCCACGTAGTTTCCCACCCCTACCTGTACGTATATAACAGGCTACCTCTCCTTTGTTCGGTGCTCAGAATTTGGAGTTGGAATTTCTCCTCTGGGCCTGCGCGCGTAATAAAGGGTGGTACCCCGCCACTCTCTTTGTGCTGGTGTCACACTATAATTGAACAATAAACTAATTAAAAATATATATTAATCAAATCATGTCACTACACTGCTAAAATGCCTAATGGCTTCCCTTTGAAATATAATCTTATAATGCTGATGTACAAATCTACTTTTTACCAAAAGATAAGTACTACATTTGGAAGCCAGGCAGATACTTCTTTGGAAGAACAGGATTCAATGCCACTGATTTGAAACCTGTCCAGGGGACCAGTGGGAGGCCAGTCAATACTGTAATTTGTATTAAACAGGAAGCAACATTCAATAAAGACAAAATTTTTAGCTTCAACATAGGCCATGTACAGATGATGATCCAGCTGGAATGACAAGAACAATCCCACAAGCAGCCCTGCAACATGGTTTTCCTGTCTTGAATCCTCACTCTGCCCCGTGAAACCTTCAGTTGTGACTGTACAGAAAGCAGCTGAGTTTTCATTCATGTCTCTGAAAGGCAAGAACGAAAAGTAATGCAGTGTAGTGAAACTTTCAGGTGAATGGCTACTGCTTATTTTGTCTTGGTTATACAAAGCTGCCTGTAATTTCACAGAAGGTAAGAAATCCCGTGAAAGCTGAGATTTTCTGGTTTCCTGAGTTTATAAAATACCTTTAGTCCTGGCAAAAAAAAAAAATAAATAAAAACACTTAAATTTTAATCAAAGTGAGTCATTTTGAATTAAATCTTCTGATCTCTTTAATGTGAGATTACTTTCACAAGGTTTAAGAATCAAAAATATCATTGGATCACTTAGAAAATGCTTGCCACAATTATCCCATTGTTGTTAGTTATTTGTCCCCCAAACTCTATGGGTCATTTTTTTATTTGCCTGATTTATTTTCAGATTTTAAAAACTTATATTTAAAAATATACAATATATTTATGTGATTCAAAAATCAAAACTGTATGAAAATTGATACCTTTGGAGGTTGTCTTCCAATCTCATTTCTTTTACTCATTCCTTCTCACCCACTTTGGTAATTGTTTTTTAAAATTTTCACCTATTCTACTAGTGAATGGACTTAAAGGGCCTATTTCATTCATAATACTTAATGACTTTTAACTAATACTTTGTATATTTACATCTTATACATTTAAGGCAATATCTATTCTTTTCAAAGTTCTGGTGCTGGACCAGGGTTAGTAATCATTGGCTGTTCTTGTGGGAGAGGCAGCAAGACCTCAGGAACCAGCCGGACCTGAATTAGTGCTCCAGCTCTGCTGCTCACAAGATGTGATTCTGTGAAGTTAGTCAGTGTCTCTTGGCTAAATTTTACCATTGCAAAGTAGAAACAATAACATTTACTTCTTAAAGATTAAATGAAGTGCTGCAGGTTTGGAGTTGTAACAAGTACATCTCCCTTCAAGAGAAACTGCCCTTTTGCATTAAAGGATAGCATATCTCCATCAGTAAAGATGCTGTAAAGTTCTCTCCCCTTACAAGGTAACAGTCATTCCTTCAGGAGTTGCCCTACCTCCTTTCCTGGTGGTTACACCAATAATTAGGGTTAAATCTCAGTACAACCTGGCTGGAGACAAGCTGAGCCTGATAATGAAGAAAAGAGAATGCATCCCAAGGAGCTGTAAAAATTAGCATGTACCAGCTGGATCCAGAGGAATGCCCCTAAGATTGGATTTTGAGGTTGCTTGATCAAATAGGCCAGAATGTAAATCTGAACATTCAAGAATTTATTGAATTGCATGTCTTTTTTTTTTTTTTTAACATATGCTTTAACACTATAACAAGGATAAGGATGGAGCGTAGTCATGAGGACTTGACGTGCAAGGAGTTGTGGGGATGGTTAGTGACATCTTCGGGTTCAAAATAGATGTACAATCAATAAGGGAGCTGCTTAACATTTACACACAGAAGAAGGCAAAAATGAGAAACCACGAGTCTGAAGGAAGCCACCCCTATAATACGCATGATCCTTTGCTCAGTTCCTGGACCTGAACAAATTTTCTCATATGAAAAGCATTGACTAAAGAGATAAAGGTTCAGATAGGGGGATACTGCAGCAATGCAGCAAGTATAGGCTGTAAATTTTCCTCTGGTCTTTGAGACAGATCTCATGGAGTAGGAGACGTCAGTGGTAGATAAGGAAACAGTGTGGGGGTTATTAGACCACTAGGGGGAAAATTACACCACATATCTCTGGATTTCTGGAGCAAAGCTGCAGCCATTGGGAGCAGAAGAGTGTCTGTATTCTAAGAAACCACTCCTGCTTTGTTACTGAGCCCTGGCACGGACAGAACAGAACTCTCGTCCATGGGGTAACAAGTGACCGTGCATTCAGAACTACTCTTTGTAAACTAGGCCCTGTTGGAGTTGCCAAGTTATAAAGTTGAATGGGCCCATCAGCATTCCATCATTAGATGGAAATGGTACATCCCAGATGAGCCTAAGCAGGACCAGAGGGTCCTGCAAATAGCCCAAACCACCACATCACCATCACAATTGCACCGGTACCCTCCCTCAGTTTGCAACTATGGCCTGGTTAGGGGGAGGGATGTCCATGTGACCAGCTGAAGAAAGAAAAAGTGCCTGAGTTTGGCTTATGGGTGGGTCAGGATGTAAGCTGAAATTTGATGTTGACTGCATTATAGTAACATTCAGGAATGACTTGGAAATTCAGTGGAGAGGGAAATCCCTTCCCAGTGGCTGGAGCTGCAAGGAAAGCTCACCATTAACTGCTTTGTGGGGAAGGAAGAGTGGCCTGAGGAGAAATTATATGAAAATTCTTGGTCAGAGGCCAATGGCCTGGGACTGGAAAAGAACAGGATTAGAATAGAGAAGATAAGGTGGTCTGGAGTAGAAGTATGTAGAAAGAAATATGGAGAGGACACAGAATTTGAAGATTTTTGTATTGTAAGTCAATGCCAATTAGAAATCATCCCCCTGCAGAGGCATTGAATAACTAAGTAGACAAAACTATTTGGCCAATCACTTTAAAGCCAGCCTTCATCATCAGCCACCGCAGAACTGGGCATGTGGACAGAGTGGTCAGAGTGGCAGCGATGGAGGCTGTGCACTGGCTTACACCATGGGTTCCCATTTACCAAGGCCGATCCAGCCGCTGGCGCTTCTGGAGGTTCCACCTTCCACAAACAGCTATGAAGTGAACACTTGTTAACAGTTCACTTACACTGGGGTTTCTCCACTACAAGGGCTAGGAGTTCATTGTCATGGATAGATATCTATTACGAGCATGAGCATATTTATTGATTTGACTTTCCTTCCCACCGAACTTTAGTCAGCACCAATATTTGAAGGTTTACTAAAAGCTTGACCCATAGGCATTAAATCCGTCATAACATCACCTAACAGGGAAGCCAGTTCATAACAAGTTCAGTACAGGAATGGACCGACAACATCAGGATCCACCGACTGGGTTAGGTGCTGCACCATTCAGAATGTTGGAATAACCTCATAATGGAGTGCCAGCTTCATGACAATACTGTGCAGAGATAAGTTGCCACACTCCAGGACATAATATAAGTTATAGGTCTAAATAGAAAGAATGCATGAGCCCAAGAACCAGGAGGCAGAAAAAGGTGGTGCCACCTACCATGTGCTGTTACCCTCCTGACCCGCAGCGGTACTTTCTAGATGAAAGGACCTTAGGAAATGCTCGCCTCATCACTCTCACGTTTGTTTCACAAGAATGAAGTATTTAAGTCACTGCTACGTTAATTCTGTATTTACATATTTTTTATCACATTTTTCTCCAGGGATTGCTTTATATGCTTGTAAAAGATACCTATTTTAGACATCTGGTTAAACAAAGAAGATGCAGAAAGAATTGTTTGTATTTAAGTCATTGTTAGTATCAGGCCAAGCATTGATTTCTTTAGAAAAATATGCTGTATGTGTTTTCGTTGCTTCCTGATGCGTGTTCTCTGGTAAGGTTCTCGAACCCGAACCGTAGCCCTTGCTGAGTGCCTGTGAACACTCAACTGTACCATGTGACCTTTCACTTTGTGGCCAAAGTCACATCTCCAGTCCTCTTCTGTCTCTCTCTTCAGGCTGTTTTGGAATTTCAGCTGTCTGCTAGAGATTCTGCCTGAAAGAACCTTGAGTCACTTCAAATTCATTCTGTTGTGTAACAAAGAATTTGGCTGCATCTTTGTCTCTGATTTTCAATAACGTATCTTTGTTTTTTACAGTGGCCTCTTGGTCCACACCTGAATTTATGCTAATGAGATGGCTCATAGCGCCCCTAGATATTTTTTGCTAACTAGTAACAAGAGGAGTCAGAATGGAGACCGGCGGTGCCAGAGAGACAAATGATGTGATTAGAAGTTTGGGACTTTGAGTCCTGTGATATCGGCCTCATTTTTGAGGAGGATAGGGCTGTACATTGAATTTAATTTCATAGTCAATGATTCAAAAAAATCGTACCTGTGTAATAAAACTGTAGTACAAATTTTGTATGGTGATACTTAGTTCAGCTTTCTGGCTGGTGATACACATTGACTGATGTGCTGAAAGGGTGATACACCTTGAACACACAGAAGCTTCATGTTTGGGAAGCTTCCAGATCTTTCCCTATTATGTTTCTTCATTTGGCTGGTCCTGATTTTTATCCTCTATAATAAAACTTTAGTGCTTTCCTGAATTCTGTGAATCATTCTGGACAATTATAAAACTGAGGGAACTCCCTAGTTTGTAGCCAGTTGGTCCCAAGTGTGGGTGGTCTGGGAACCTCCGGGTCCATGGTTGGAGTCTGAAGCGAGGGCAGTCCTGTGGGGGACTGGCCCTTAAACCATGAAGTTTGACTGCACGTACGTTGGTGGTATCAGAACTGCATTGCACAACGTTTAAATCCTAAAGCAAAACATAATTTCCCCTAATAGCCAACCAACTTATCTGCTGAACTTTTTATTTCCCTTCCCACATTATCAGCCATTCGGTCCAATTTCTTTTTTCTTCATAATAGCTTTCACATGCAACTCCTTCAGTTCGATACAACTTAAACTGGTCTATCTTCACTAGAATCTATTCAGTATTGCTCAGTCAAATGTGTCTCCTTTCCCGGACCCTCGAGCTCGAACGCCTTTCTCGGAGATGTCTGTTTAGTGCCCACTGCCGCAGTTCTCAAACAGCAGGCACCCGTTTATTTGTTGAGTAAATGTCTCCCCATTCTCCAAACTCCATAGCTCTACAGACCCCGCAAGGTTGGGCCCTATGTATTTCCGCAACTCTGTCTTCTCTTACTTCCATAAATGAATCATTTCTTTCAACCCAATTATTTTACTTACTACTTTGCTCCCAAATAATATGGGTCCATCTCCATTCCACTGAACAAGCTGCCTGTCTGAAATGCGCACCCCCCACTTTTCCAGGCCCCGCCTCCACGAGACTTCTCCATGCCTCAGGGCTTGCTCTCACCTCTGGATTCTCTTGGCACATGTTGTATGCATATTGCATGTATTGTGTGCAATTCTCATTTGGCTCTTGGTTTAGACCACCTGGGGTTTTTACTTATTTTTTAAATTGTTTCAGGTTCTTTTGAAAACGATACCATAGTATTTTCAAAACAGGTATATGTAATGCATTTGTGTGTGTGTGTGCGTGTGTGTGTGTGTATGAGCTCAAGGACTTACACGTAAAGCACATATAAACTTTGCAGTTTTTACATATATTTTCTTTTATTCTGTCTAATCAGCACAAGCAATCAAGTCTTATCTGTAATAACAATGAACATGAGGGAGGTAACTTAGCTACTAATTCTAAAGCAGTTCTAATCAACTCAATAATGTAATGTCTTTGAAATTACTGTCCTGCTTATAGCGGGAATCGCAGAGAAACTAATATTCACAAGTTGTCCTTCGACGGAGCGTGTGTGATCTGTTTTCACTCACTACCTTTAATGCCAATGTTTCTCACCTGCATCTCCAAAGATAGCAAGGCGCACGTTTCCCACCACGGAACCAAGCAGAAAATGAGCCCATCAGCTAACACAGCAGCCCTCACTGCTTCCACACAGGGAAGAAACCTTGCCCCAAACATTGAAGCAACACAGCGTTTTTTAGATAGCTTTGAAACCCTTAATCTGGCATATATCCCTACAGTGCCCGCATGCACGTATGTAACTGAGGACTGAATAGTGGCATTCTTTATGTTTCTTATTTTGTGGCAAAGAGAAGAAAAACAATGCTCCAGTCTGACTCGTCAAGATGGATACACAATTCAGTGTCCATTGAACAGACATGCCTTGGGAAGAAATGGACTTACTGTGAGAAAACACAACCTTAAAAAAAAAAAAAAGAAATCCTGGAAGTGACTTCAGGGAGTTTCTAAGCCTTTGGGCAAATGGGTTTGGGGCATTAGGTCTACATTTGTTTGAAAGAGGTTTACATGTTCTGAGAGGGACTGATCAATAATAATGCTGGGATATCATACAGCCAAATTTCAAAGTCCAGCACATTTAGTCTGTGAATAAAGATGAATGTGTTTGAAAATAAAGATAAAGGAAATAGTGAAAACTTACTTCTCTGGAAAGTCTTATCTAATAAATTTCAAATTGCCTTGTGAGAGTCCACATTATTTTTACTTACTGTCAGCGGAAATACATTTTTGCAGATTTTGTGTTGTCAAATATAATCTTGCATTTGTTCCATATCCCTACACCTCTGTTAATGGTCTCTCTTAAACAGTGCTTTCAACCGTTTGTGGTTCAAACATATTTAAAGACAGTAGGAAATTTTCAGATTATCTCCTATCAACTCAAAGGAATAACAAAACTAGGTACTTATCCAAGTCTATACAATGAGAGGGTGACTGAAAAGTTCAGTTGTTTTTACTGTTGTATTCCTGCCTCTTGAATTAGTTGTTAAGAATTATATGTAGCTAGCCATAAATCATAGTAGAAAGAAATATAGACATGTACATATTTTAAACTCTTGTTTATTTGCAAATTTTACAGTTGTATGATAGAATCTGGTCACTGGAGTTTGTGCCGGGGCCACAGTTGACATGAGGAGTGAAGGCAGAGCTGAGACACAGATGGATGACTGCTTCCTGGTGAGGATCCCCAGCTCCAGCTACAGAGGTTCCAACGTCTTCCACGGTGAACAGGCTTGTCCTTACAGGAAAGTATCTGAAAGCCAACCAGAGGTACATGACTGACAAAGGTTTCTTGGGAAATTTCTCACATGATATGAAAGATTGTATTATGGTAACAGTGTGGTGTAATCTTACAGAGCAAGCAAGTTCTGAAATGATGGCTGAAATGAAGGAGTGTTAGAATGGGTGCGAATGGAACGGGGTTTCTGTCTCAGAGGTCTGCAGACATCGGGTCAGAGAACAGAGTGGCCAGGACACAGTGGCAAGTGAGGGGAGCAGGGAACAGATCTAATCATACCACCAAGAGGGAAGAACTGAGGATCTTATGTAGAAGACATAAACTGTCCCAAATAATATCTTGGAGTTTGGTGCATATTTCTAAGGGCTGAGTTGAGTCCTGAAGCCATATGTAGAACTTTCAGAATTCTGCACATAAATACCTCTTTGTCTCTTGATTCTGTGGGTTTTTTAGGCTCCTTAGTGGGAGGCAATATTGCTTTAGAAACAAATTATTTTAAGCTTCATATTGTGAGCCCCAAGTCACAGCATTCCCTTTCTTTGATGAACTATTTCCAAAGAAGTTAAATATGATCCAAGTTTAGAAGAATGATCAAGCAGAAAAATGGGAATGGCGATGTTTTACCTAGAAGAGATACATCAGTACGTTTTTGGCATCAAAAACACAATACCTAGTTCAGGAAATGCTGTACATTCAGCAATTGTTTTTGAGCATTCCCTGCATGCCAATACTTCAGCAGGCGGTAGAGCTACCAAGGTGCACAGGACATATTTCTGCCCACAGGAAACTTGCATCCTAATGTAGGGATTCAGACAAACAAGCAAAAACAACAAGACAGTTTGTGCCATTCTCTGGTGTACTTGCTGGAGGGACTTGGGAGGCCACATGCAGTTCAGCCCACATCAGGGACAGGTAGGAAGGGTCAGAAAATATTTTCAAAAAATAGCGGCTGGGACACATTTAGATGTTAAATATATATGCCTGTGACTTTGTGTACAGGACTATCTGTTGAGTTGTGACCAGTAATAAACCAGTGGTATTCAAAGATGAGTTAGTATTGTACCCTGAACATCAAACTTGGGAATTTTGACTTGCTAGAAATGGGAGATCATTTAAGATTTTAAGATGGGAGCAATCATATGGCAGAAATGTTCTTGGGGCTTTCTGTTGGCAGAGCAGTCAGGTGAAAGGAGATTGGAGGCAGGGAAGTAAGCTAGCAATTTGTTTTGTCAACGGCTGCAGTGTGAAGCAATGGAGACCTGAATCTAGGATGATGGTTGTAGGGGAAAGCATAAACTGTCAGAATGTGAGTCTCAGTTCTAAGTTTTTCCCCAAAGTATTTTGCTCTAGGGTGGTCATTTGATTGAAACTAGAGGAGAGAAGAAACCCATAAATCAATCAGTAGGAGCACCCAACTGATAACTAGTTCAATGACTAGGAAACTCTCTTCAGATACAAATATAGGATTTGAAAAAGATATGGAAATAGATATAAACAGAAGAGAAGTAAAAAAGTTGATTCCAAGATGAAGGTTTAATGTCCACTTATATGCTCATTTATTTCTTTAACAGTGCTGCTGTTGTTTTTAAGCATTTTGAAAATGTTCTAGGCCCTGGCTGGGTAGCTCAGTTAGTTGGAGCATTGTCCTGATATGCCAAGGTTGTGAGTTCAATCCCCAGTGAAGGCACATAAAAAAAACAAGCAATGAATGCATAAATAAGTGAAACAACAAATTAATGTTTCTTTCTCTCTCTCAAGTCAATATTGTTTTAAAAAAGAAGAAAAAGAAAATGTTCTAAAAGAAAATAAGAATGACTATATGTGTGAAAAGACTTGCACTAAATAATGTATCACCAGTATGAATTTGTGGGTTAAAAAAATCTTAACATACCTACTAATTGGTAAATATTATTTTAATATCAGTGATCTTTGAGAAAGTGTCACTTATGTTAGTCCTCATATGAGATGAGAATTAAGCCAACTTAAAATAATTTACTATGATAAATGGGGAAAGGGAAAACTATTTAATGAGGACTTCTGATATTTCAGATGTTGAACTAGGCACTTTACTAGAACAAAAGTATTTCTTTAATTTGAATGTGTACATGTCATATATTGTCCTTTTAGTTGAGAATAATAATATTAGTTTATTCCAACAAATAAGGTTATAGCAAGACACTTTAGAAAAATAGTTTAGAATCAAAAGTAACTGTTCAGATTGAATTAAAAATATTTAAGCAGTCACATGTGATAGCAGATTCTCAAATATATCAATTTTCTACCTTTATGTGTATGCAGCCATAATTGTCAGGGCCCCTGCTCTACGTTCAGCCCCTGTGAGGATGGAAACTTTTAATCTTCTGTTTATAGAAGCTCCTTTCTGACAGGGCCGTTTTTCTCAGGGATAGATCACATCAAGTTCATCACTGTCACAAGAAAATTAACAAATCAGATGTCTTATGAATTTCAGGTTGCAATAATCAACCACAAATGTGAAGAGCGGTGGTACAATTGCCAAAATATAAATGAAAACCAATATTCTCCTTCTTTAAACATTCTAATTCATCTGATTCATCTTTTCTAAAGTGTTTATGATTTCAGGTAAAAAAATGAACTGAGTAAAAGCTTACTTAGAACAAAATAAATTGCCCTTTGATATCTAATGCAGCAACCGAGTATTTGAGAAAAACAGAACTTCACAGAAGCTTAATATATTCAGAATTTGACAAAGTGTGACCCATTTACTGAAGCAGAAAATGCACCGCAGGTTTTTTCAGTGTTTCTTCTCCTTTTTTTTTCTTCTAAAAGCCAATAAATCATATTTACCAGTAGAAGAAAATAAATGCTTCTGGACTTATTTAGGGGAAACTTGGGAGAGAAACAAAGGGGGAAAAATAAAGAATTTTGACTCAGAAAGATACTCCCAAAACAAAATGTAGTGGTTTTGTAAAAGATTTTGCAAGAACGTCAAAATATGGAAAATATTTGATGAATTTATTTAAATGAAACTAACATTACAGCAGATCCCTTCGAGTCCTTTAGATACTGTGAGAATATTGAACAGTTTATAGAAGCCACATGTTCCCATTACCATTTTTCAGAGACAACTTCAAAGGTTTTTGTCAGGATTTTAAATATACTCAAAATAGAAAAAACAACATTAGAATTCAAAACCCTTATTCTGACTTAGTATTCCCCTAAACGCCCATCTCCGTGGTAGCACCGGTTTAATCGTTTCTCTTAGCCCACCCAGCCAACTCCCTGAGAATGGGGACCTCCGTCCTATGCGCCCCTTGTGCCCAGTCCCTGCTACTGCACCGAACACATAACAAAGGGTCAGCAAACGCTCGCCAAGTGTTAGGATGGGGAAATAAAACCCAGAGCCTACGGAGGATTCTTTATCAAACAAGTACTCATTAATGTATAGATTGAGATACTTTTATATTAATCAAGTGTTTAAAATTGACAAATTTAAACATGTATGATGTTTAAGTATCTTATCTTTCAGAAAAGAATGTACATTAAGAGAAAACTCATTTGTAACACTTAATAGTTCCATAAAATACCAAAAACCATATAATTGTAACTAATATTACTTCAGGAATTCCAAGTGGTGAATATTATGTGGATAAGGTAGGAGAATGACTGAGAATTTCACTTCTCAACCACATGTTTAGATATTTTTGATCTTTTAGATTTTGTTAGATTCATGCTTTAAGCCAGTCAGAAGTGGGACTAAAGTTTAGTTTTGTAAAAAACTAGGTGTTTTTTCTTTTAATTTAATTTAATATAAATTTTAAATTATATAGAAGGATTAAAAAGGCTTTCAAATGCAGCTCCTTTATTCATTAACAATTACTCCCAATGGTCTGATGGAACAGATCAGATGTGGCTAAAGTGAGTTGTGTCCACAATGCTGCAGATCAAATTAAGAAAAAAAATTGTAAATAGCTTTTAGGACCCTTGATCACTTCCAGTCTAGAGCCACAAGGGCAGACATGATCAATAAGCATGGCCATTTGGTTCATTCCTTTCTTTTAATGAACACACTCTCACTGCTGAAAGCACTCCTGCAGGACCGGGATGGAATTCAGTTCTCTGCTGCCCGACAGAAAGAGGGCCTCTGATGAAACCTAGAGGGAGTGGAACGGCTCCCCGCCGTTTTTCCTCCCCCTCACCTGTACCACTCTGTGTTGTTTAACTCAGAAAAGCCTGTCAGATTCATACAGGCTGACAGGCAGTGGATGGGCAGCTATTAGCAAAATTCTCCCCATGATTCTTAATGCAATTATTTTAGGAAGGCATCCCCAAACTGTGGATTTGTTTCAACTACGTAGGAATAAGGCCTTAAGAAAAAATGGGCACTGAGCTGGTTTAATCATTTTATTAATATTCAGTAGGACGATTTCCATTTCTGTAGTCACTGCCCTAGTTCAAGTAAGCATTAATTTGTATCTAATAAAGTGCCATTAATACTGTGGATAGTTATAAACTGCTTTTGATAGATGAGCAACATCTGGATTAGTGCAGCAGCCTCTCAACTTGTCTCACTCATTCAGATTTCTTCCAATTATTATCTATTTTCCACCTAACTGCCAGGAATAAAAACCCTCTCTTGAATTTCCACCAATATTTAATTCTCTGTTTATGAAACTAGAGTGGCTTATTTAACAAAATCAGAATTCTTGTGCCTAAGATTAAATTTTTCCCCTAGTTTCTCTAGGTGTTCATTTCTTCCTATCCAGTTAATCTTTTATTACTTCACTGCTTCTATGTTTTTCAAAGGGTGCATTTTAATTCTTCAGTATCTATCAAAATTTTAATTTTGGGTGTCAGAATCTCAAAAATGTAAGTTTAAGAATTTTTTTAAACTTTTTTTTTAAAGATTTTATTTATTTTATGTTTAGACAGAAGGGAACGGAGGGAGAAAGAGAGGGAGAGAAACATCAATGTGTGGTTGCCTCTCACGTGGCCCTCGATGGAGACCTGGCCTGCAAGCCAGGCATGTGCCCTGACTGGGAATCGAACCGGTGACCCTTTGCTTCGCAGCCTGTGCTCAGTCCACTGAGCTACACCAGCCAGGGCCATCAAAAATGTTAAGTGTAAGAATTTCTAAAATAAATATACTATCCCGTTGGCAAACAAAGGATAGAAGGTCTCTGTGATTTCAGAAAGTGTCTCTTTCTTGGATCGAAGTCAGAGGTGACTTGGGCAAGAAGGGAAGAAGATGGGGGATGAAGGGGAAGTGATGACTCTTTCTCACAGTTGCTTCTTCTTCGCCCTGTTTTTAATACCATGTCATCTGAACATGAGAGGTTAGTGTTCAAAGGGCTATACAATCTCTTCAGAGCAAATGAACAGTGTAGTTACTAATCAAGAGTAAATTTACAAAGTATACATATGAACTCCATAGAGGGGGTTTTCAGAGGTTCTAGTATTATAGTTGCATATCACACGAAACTGAATTATGACCTGTCCTAATATTTCACGATGTGAATGGATTGCAAGGATAAACTTAGATCAGAACTCTCAAAAGGCAGGAGAGTGATGAGGAGTTCTCAAAAGTCTTTGTGGTGAGGACCTTAATGTGGATAAAAGCTAATGTTAGAGATCTTCTTTCAGCATGTGAACATTTTTTCCGTGCCAGGCCTTGTGATTTTAATTGAATACTTTTCTTGAAAAAGATGATTTAAACCCTTCAACTCCTAATTTCTATGTCAGTGGAGAGTTGTTTCTGAGAATAATGTTATCCCTGTTTTCACAACCCTGCGACATCAGTGACAACTTTCCTGTTCGCGGAGCCCCAGAGAACCTGGGCACATCGGCCCGCAGCCCACCATGAAGTGTCGACTCCGCTACAGGAAACAATGTCAACAGCAACACATGGGCTCACACACAGAAGCAAGCTCTGGACTCCACTTCTTCCCCCGTTTTTCTTCTCCCATTCCATGCTGGGGAATACATCGCCCACAAATATGCTCCCCAATTTCTGCCACACTATGTCTTTAACCGAGTCCTAGACCTAAAATACACTTTCTTGTTTGCCTAAATCATTCTGCTCAGAACTGCTGTATTAGCATTTCTGAAACGATTCATTTCTTCCTTGTACAAATGGCATCCCTATAAAATGAAAAACATCTCTATTTTATATTCAAGGACCTCCATAATTGGATTGGTTTTTATTTTATCAGGTTTCTTCTACTAGCCACCGGTGCTACATGACCCTTAAACATATTTCATACTTATCCACTTGGCTTCCCATCATCAGCTTAACTACTTTCTCCTTGCCTTCTCTAGTCCTGAATTTCTCTGCTCTTCTCGACCTTCTCATGTCAGCCACCCTTCCCTCTACGGACTTTGCTTTCCCCAACTAGAAGTTATACTCATTAGCAAATACACATCTAATCCATCTAATCCAGTGGTTCAATATCACAAGCGATTTTTCACTCTGTCCTCAGGTGACCGTTGGCAATGTCTGGAGATATCTTTGCTTCCTGTTGGTATCTAGCAGGTAGAGGTCACAGACTTTGCTAAACATCTCGCAATATATGGGATGGCTCTTCACCACTAAGAACCATCTGAGTCAAAATGGCAGTTGAAAAACCCTACCTTAATCCAATTTGACACCTCTGTTTCAATCCTGCCTATAATTTAACTTCTATGTATGTATGTTCAATCATTTGTACTAGATTATAAGCCTCTGGAATACCAGGACGACATCTTGTGCACAATTTTATTCCCTCAAAAGTCTAGCACAAACTCTGGTATATGTGATATGATATGGAATACTTTTTAACTAAAGAACATCATGCAAGAAGAAGATACTTACCAATCAAGCTGCCTTAAGTTCAATGCATACTTTCTTTGAAGGCTTTGATCATTCATCTGTCATTTGAAGATCTTTTAATGATGAAAGTCAATTATCATTGTGCTGGTAAAGAGAAAATTTATGGGTCAATATATATTTATTATTGATAGGCCCAAACCCCCCAAACATACACATATTACAAACATCACTGCATTTCTATGAAAAGCGTAGAGTCTGAAGTTGGCAAGGCTGGTATATCTGTATTTACTAGAGTCGTCTTCTGTCTCTCCCACTGCAGAGCTGTTGCTGTTTTGTACTAGGCCATGAGCAATTAGTCCTTGCTTTACGAAGGCCTCTCGGCTGCTGGGTCATGGGTGTTGGTTAAATCAGCTCCAATTTGTTTGTGTTCTTCTAAGTGGAGCATTGATAGCTGTTGGGCAAAAACAAAACCAAAAAAAAAAACACCCCATTAAATTATCTTGCCAACTTGCTATAAATGTTTGAAAATGATTGCTGTTGGAATGCATAAACAGTTTTTTAAGTTTCCTTGTGAAATAAGCTGATGCATTTTGCTTACTAATAGAATATCTATGTTTATGTCACGTCAAGAACCTCCAGCACTTGGAAAAATGAAAGGAGCTAACGGCTCTCTGACCTGAAGACACGCTCCAGCTATTTAGCCTGATATTTAAGATCCTTCCCCTTCTGCCCCCTGCTTACCTGTGTTTCTTTCACAAATGTCCTGTGGCAGCTGAATTATTGCATTTATAACCCCTGGAATGTGTCTCTTACTTCCTTCACCTCTAAGGTTTATGTTTTTCCTTTCATAAAGGTTCCAAGTTTTTCAGTCATGGAATGCACTTTCTCTTTTTCCTCTTTGTAAAGCCCAACTGCCTCTTGCGTTGTTGGTCACTCTAGTCTAAACCACCTACGTCGCATGCCAGCCTCTCTAGAAGGGCTCCCTGTGTCTTCTAAACCATGCCTCTTCCTTCAAAACCATCGCATCTGATACCACTTAACTTCTGTATGTTGTTGTCATTATATTTGTGCATTATTTTTCTTTCTCCCTTTAGACTGTGAAGTTGCAGCTGTAGGGGCCATGCTTTACAGACATCTTTGTACCACACTCGACACCAGTGCACTGTCCCGTACCTAACGTGGTGGTTATTTATTACACAGTAGTCGAATGAATCGTGATTTTGTTTTAGAAGTAGAAAACAGTGTGGTGACTTGGTTACGGAATATGAAATAAAATTTGTTTTTCCAATAAACAAATGTCAAGAAAAACGGAAGGGAGGACGGCTGCAGACGTGTGCGTGTGGAATGAGCACCAGACGACGCGACAAAAGCGCGCCCATTATGTCAAAACCAGTTCTTACCGGCGAGAAATGCACCCGAAACTACTTACACATTAAAATGTTTGATTTCAAACATTCCAATAAAAAGGTACGAGAGATAAAAAAGTTGACAACGTTTGATGAAATATTAACGATTATTGAGGCAGCGTGACGGATTCATAGTGTTCATTATATTGTACCTCGCTACTGCAGCGAGTTTAAATATTTCCATAAAAAGTTCAAAAATATATTAAGTGAAGAGCTGTAGAATAACCTTTTAGTTCCTCTCATAGTAGCAGAACACCATTTCAGTCATTTAAGATGCTAACTATAAGGGACTCCAGTGACTTGAATAAATTTTCATTTACAGGGTTTAACCCAGCACTTAGGCAGCAATTTAACATGTGAGAAGAAAACATTACATTAATTTCACAATGCCCTACTTCCTTGTGTGTCACAGAAGACTGTTGGATGTTTAGCGAGTCTGGATTTTTACCCTTAAGGACCCCATGTTTATTATTCATGGCTGTCTGAGAGTCAAATAGTCAGCCACTGACCCAAAATAACTTACTTATCCTGAGAATGACCAACAGCCCTGTAAAAAGCAAAGAATAATTTTTCCCCTTGTTTGCTGAATTGGATCCACTCCTCCACTCATCGTCAATGTCACGGAAGAAAAATGATGTGAATAAAACTTTCCTTACCAGACAAACCAGGGGTCAGGTAAGTTAGTATACAAATTGTAGACTTGACCAAGTAGAAAATGCTAAAGAAAATGGCAAAGACATAAAATAGAACATTAGACTTAGCTATTGTCATGTCTTTCTGTCTTTGCTGCCACTTTTCCTAAACCAGCTTTTGTTTAGGATTCCTTTCAGTAATGATTCAAAGCCTCTAACCTTGGTTATCTCCATCAGCACACCTTGAGTCACCCCCACCCCCACCCAAAGCATAAAATCTGTTACATTCTTGTGCTTGACAAAGAAACACAAGTACTCCACGCTCCCAGCTTGCCCCCACCAGCACACCCTTTCTTACACTGACAGAGGTGTACCTCCTTTTTGCCTGTGGGCAACGTCAACAGCTTTCCTGGTAGTGTTTTGCTTCTAATCATTTCCTTTCCAACACACACCATCAGGTGCTTCCAGATTTGGTTTCCTGAAACATGGCACTAACACACCACTCCCATGCTCAGAACTCGGTGGCTCGCTGTTGCCTGTTTTTTTAAAAAGTCCATTTTTTGTTCATCCAGGATTTTGGGCCTCACAAATCTGTCTAGGATCTGCATTCCAACTGTACCTTCTTTTAAGCACTTGAAACAGCAAACCAACAGAACCAATTGCACTTCTGTGAAAATACCTGTACTTTTGGGCCTCGATTCCTTGGCTTATTAATGTTCCTATTACGTAAAGCATCTCTTTCCATACATTTCTACCTGAGAGAGCCTCCAATTTGTTCATTGCTTCTTAGCATAAAGGCTTTCCTGGTCCTCTTCAGCATCAGCCTCTCACTCAGTAAGGTTTAGCAGAGTTCTGTCTTCCCTGGGATTTTTTTCTTCTCATGGTATTGTAACATGGGCGAGCTTCACTTATTCAGTCAACCATAAGCTTTTCAGAACATAGCTCCTCTGTTTCATCTGTGTCCCTAATCTCTGGCAGTGTGCTCTCTGCCCGAGGGCTGGTGGAGGAATACTGAAGGTTATGCACAAAACCAGAGACCAAGGCAAAGCAGTGCTTTCACAAATTTAAAACATTATGATGTTTAATTTCTAGTTATCCAATACATTGTCACATTGAAATGGGGCCTGTGCTGGGCATTAGGCTGAGTGTATTTGTGAATTGTCATGCTCAGTCCTGTCAATTAGGTAACCTTCTAGATGAGAAACTAAAGCTTGGAGAGATTGGTAACTTGTTTGTAAAGGGTCTGTCTGATGCAAATCCAGGTCTGTCTGAAGTGAGAGGTTGTCACTTTTCTAATATTAAATGTGTCAGGGAAGCCCTAGGGCTTAGCAAATAAAAGTCAGAGGATCCCTCAAGAGCCAAAAACAGAAAGAAGACTCAAACAGAAGGTATCCCCCTTCCTCAGCCCCGCTTCAATAACTGGTGCTTCTCTCTTTTTTCTGGGCAATGAAGTTTATTTTTTATTTTCACCTGCCACGTGGGACACTCACTTTCCTATTTTCATTATTTCTTTTATTACCTATTGTCTTATACCCAAGGGTTTCACATATTTAATTTGCTTGAAGGTTTTTAAATATATAATCTCTCATGTAATGTAACAAGTTGCATTTACCTCCCCAAAGTAGGCATGTCATCAACCTTGTCCCTATTTAAACAATACCATCACATATATATATATATAATATATATAAAATCTTCATATATATGTGTGTATATATATATATATATAAAATCTTCTGATCCCCTTTTGCAATTGTTCTCAGAACCAATTTCTAGGTCTCACAAGAAAATCAATTTCATTACTTGATAGCCTCAATTTCAACTTGTTTCAAATACTTTTGTTTCTTTCCAGAAATTCTTCAATCCTGAGAGGATGAGAACATCATGAGGATTCCTAAAATGCACATCTATAAAGTCGACTCCAAAAGGAATTTAAAAAGTTATTCGGGTGATGCATGGCTCCCACGGTGGCCACTTAAAGGGGAGCTCATTTGAATGTGTAAATTCTGGCGTGAGTGTATATCTTCTGATATGTATACATATACATATATATGCATATATATGTAAATATTTTCTGATACATAAAATATTTTTTAAGAATTCTATAGTTACAGGTTATATCATACACTAACTACTCTATATGAGAAAATTCAAAAAAGATTTGAAAAAAATTGCTTCTGAGGATGAGGGAGAAAGTTTTCATGAAGGACATGTGGTACTTGAGTAGACCACTGAGACTAGGCAATAGATAACCTCAGGATGTTCTTGTCAGTATTTTCCAAAGCATTTCCTGGATCGCTGCCCCCACAAGCTGCTGCTATATGCAGACAGGGGCAGAGGGAAGATCAGTGGTCAAATTGTGGGGAAAACTACATCCCCTCTTGGAGACTTTAAAGGTTCAGAAAACGTTGGCAAGAGAAAAAAAGTTAGTTTCCAACTCATTTAATAATGGATCACTTAAATTACCCAGGTAGGCAGAACTGTGCTATTTAGGTTGGTGATTGTCACGGTGGCAGCATCCTCATACTCCTCCCAATAAACACACATTTTTGTGCTTTGAACAGTTTCTTGTGGCTTTCTCAAGTTTAACGCTTACAAGTTGTGTGATTGTGGAAAGCTATGCAATCTCCCTGAACCTCAGTCTCCTCATTTGTAAAACCGGTATACCGTAACACCTACCTGGGAGGCTGTTGCGAGGATACAATGAGTCAGTCCAGGCAAAATGCTTAGAGCGTGCCCAGTCGCTCAGTGATGGCAGGGATCACGGACAACTCCTGCGGGCCAGCCAGGAAACATTCATATTTGCACACAGCGGTGATCTCTCCTTTTGGTGGTTTCCAATTACATATGGAATGTGATGTGAGTATACAGTGCTGTAAACAGAGGCATTTTTCCCGACAGTTAACACTAAGAAGCTCTCAGAACACCAAGTGCCTTAAACGTTTGTGTTGAGAGTTCTTCCAGGCCCGGAGGGGTAGAAAGAGCCAGATAGTGCACAGGATGTGTCTGCTCCTCAGATGACAACTACCTTTTTCCTCCTGTGCTGCTTTTGGTGGGTTGAAACAATATACCAACTCCTTCTCACCTCTAGAGGATCACTTATCACATAAGAAAACAAAAAAATTATATGGGCATTATTTTGGGTATACAAATGTATAGTATAGCACTTGGGAATTATAGAGAGACGCTGCAATTCATACTGCTCTGTCCATTTTTAAGAGGATAATTATTCTGATTTCTCTAACTTAAAATGTTGTAAAGAATACAGCCTTTGTAGTTCTGTTTTTGAATATGGCCATAAAAGTTCCTGAGGCTCCTTGGCAACCACGATATCATCTTTACCTTCAAAACACACACACACACACACACTTCATTCACTTCACAAGCAGAAAGATTTATTGGGTATCTGAATTATTTTTTTCTTTAAGATTTTATTTATTAATTTTTAGGGAGAGAGGAAGGGAGGGAGAAAGAGAGGAAGAGAAACATCAATGTGTGATTGCCTCTCATGTGCCCCCTACTGGAGACCTGGCCCGCAACCCAGGCATGTGCCCTGACTGGGAATTGATTCTGCGACCCTTTGATTTGCAGGCCGGCACTCAATGCACTGAGCCACACCAGCCAGGGCATGTGTTTGAATTGTTTTGTTTCTATCTTTTATCAGGAAAAAGAGAAAAAGTAGAAAATGGGTACATTTGCTGTGTATTTAAATGTGCAAGCTCTATTGCCACCGTAACCTCTGCTGTTGCAGCTCTGATGATAAAATAAGATCGCTGAGAAATGATGGTGGAAGCATTCTGTAAACAATGAATTACTATGAATATGTTTACTGATAGCAACGGTAATAAATTGGTGTGTTGTGTTTTCATACTTAGTCTCTAATTTCACTTGTTTATGTCTCAGAGGAGGGACCAACCTGAGTCTGTGTTCTCACAAACAGACATAAGTCAATAAAACATATGTTTATGGAAGTTAATATGTAATTATCTACAGTTATATATAATTATAGATAATTACATAATATAAATGCAGAATTCTAAAACATTCATTAACCATTCCTCCCAGCTATAGAAATTAATTCAGTTCAGTTATTAGTTGTACACATAAGTTTTTAAAAATCAATTGTAAGACACACATTACATTTTTAAATTTTGAAATCAGGATGCTTCTCAATCAATATGCAAAAAAATTGCTGATTATTTACCATTTATACTGAAAAGCTTTCATTAATTATGTTTTATCCTGAACAAGCAAGTTTGTTTTATCATTAAGGAAACAGGATGTTGCACCACCACACATCAGGGACACTCTCTGGGTCCAAGTCTGTATTACTTGATTAGCCCCCACGATCTTTTATGCATTCCAGTTTTCATTTTTTTTTGCTGTGAAATATTTATGAATGCTTACTCTACCTTAGTCATCAAATGTGGGGATGGAGAGGTCACAGACTTCTAATATCAGTTAGTTTTTGTTTTCAAAGGCCAAATTCTGAATGATAAATGTGTATCTTAGTAAAAACTATACAGAAAAAATGCCCTAACACTTCCATAACATTCTGGGGCCAGCCTTGCACCCTTACGTGAAAATCAAATGGTTAACTACATTGAAATCACAAAAAGGGGTTCTAATTAAGAATAAAGAATTGTCTCAGGGGTGACTCAAATTCAGATTTTATACAACGTCCCCTAAAATGCCATTTTATTTTAAATTTCATTTAAAGAAGCAAAACCCAATTAATGTAATAATCTTGCGAGACACACTTTAGAATGGCCTTCAATATTATGCCATTTTGAGCTTGTATGGAACTAGCTGCCTTTCCAGTTACTTGAAATATGTTCACATCATCCCATTGTCTCTACATATGGTTCCTGTGGTTCACTACACATAAGCCCAACGTCCCAGGGTCTTCATTGAGGGTGGGAGTAGAATCAACTTCTGATGGAGAAGGAGGAATGGATAGTAGTACCATCATCAGGAAAACGAAAGATGTCCTAATATTTCCCAGCCACCTGAGCACTTCTATCGCCACAGCGGCCACCCACTCCAATATAGTCAGATTGCGTGATTCATTCATTTATTAAGGCAATCATTCAGGACAGTTTTGTATGACAATCTTTTTCAGGTGCTATGGTGGGTCCCTGGAATCTAGAGATGAATGCATATTTTGTCTTCAAGGAGAGCCTCATGTGGGGGCAGACAAATCACAACTGGGTACTTCCCGTAATCTGGTAGAGCAATAACACAGAAAAACCCAGGAGCAGAGAAGAGGGCGGTCGTTCTGACACAGCTTGGCTCGGTAGAGGAGGAGACAGGGTTTTGCTCTAAGGGAACCAAGGTCTGGCTTGAGTCACAGAGTATGAGGAGAAATTAACTAAGTAGTTATATTTGCATGTTTTTCCTTTTTACTGGAACTCACATTTTTAAATCTAAAACTTCAGATTTAGGTCCCGGCTCTCTTGCTTTATTTCTGTACTCTCTTGCTGCAATAGTACCATTGATTCTTATGGCCTTAATGCTGTCTCTACACTAATTATTTACATATAGTCATCCGAAGTCACATTTTTCCTTTGCGCTTCTGTAGGGGGTTCAAGAGATTTTGCGGCTAATCAAGGAAAAACATCTCACCACAAGGTGGCAGTAGCACACACAAACTTTATTTGGAGCAGCTTTGACAGGTTCTCTGGGGGAAGTCCCTCACAGCAGGAATCTGTTCAGAGACAGAGACCAAGGCTCAGGGCAGCGACTCAGGTGGAGGAGGGCAAGGGAAATCCTGGGAGAGCAGCACTGGAGAGGGAGCTTCTGCATGCAGGCAAAGTCGCTGGGCTGCATGGCAGGCGTCTGGGTCAGAGAGCTCAGAAGGGCTTCGGTGGCTTGAGGTCTTCATGGCCTGGCTTTAGCTGTTGCTAGCAGATGTGGGGTGAGATTTTGCAGGGGTGTACAAAACAGGGAGGCACTAGATGGCTAAAAAATCTGCTTGTATGTTCTATTTTAAAAATAAATGGATGTGTAAAAATTTGATTTTTTCCCCCTCACGGGCTTTGAGCTAATGGGTCTCAGGATGCAGTGGAGAAATAAAAGACCTAGGGGCCAACACGGAAAAGCCATCTTCGGCTTGTTTTTATAATAGCTCCACATCAGTGTATCAAATGCTTATTTCGCATCTTTATTGGGGTGTCATGTAAGTATCACGAAATTAACCTGATCAAGACAGAACTGGTACTTCTTCAGTGTTTCCTTCTCAGTAAATGGAACTATCATCTAATATTTGAGGCAGAAACTTAAGTTGCACATGATTTCTCCTTTTCTAATCTAATCCATCATCAAATTTTGTCATTTCTACATCCTAAGTAACTCTCATATTGAGTTCTCCACACCCCCATGGCCAACACTTAAGACTAAGCTACAGATCCCTCTAGCTTGGATTACTCTAATATTCTAATAGTTTGCCTTCCTATGTTACTCATATCCTCTTTCCACAAATTCCCCGTAAAGAAACCAGGGTTATCTTTTGAAGCATAGGTCATGCTCACACTAGCTCTCGGTCTAAATCCTTTTTAACAGTGTCTGGTTCCACATTAAGAATATCCAAATCAACCCCCCCAGCATGATCTGACATACACCTGCCCCTCCAGACCCTTCTCACGCCATTCGCCCCCCTGCTCCCGGTGCCCAGGCGCAGCCCTGCCCACCGTGCTCTGCTGCTCTTTCTGCCTGGAATGCGTTCCTCTCCCTGCACTTCCTTTTCTCCCTTCCCAGAGCAGTTTGCCCAGGCGTGGTTTCCTCAGAGAGGCCTGCGGTAACCGGCCTAACACTGTCCTCACCACGCCCCGCCCCACTACCCATTCTCCTAGTCTATCCCAAGCTCTCCCTTTACTTCTGACAGAACAATGATCTCAATTTGTAATTGAAATATTATGTGTTTTGTGTATTGCTTCACACCTCCTCTAGACTCTAGACTTCATGAAAACAGAGACTGTTGTTCACTTTCTTTCTTGTTTGTTCATTGCTTTTTTAAAACTTAGTTTCTAGTGTCATGCCCAGCACATGGTGGAGCCTAACAAATAGTTCTCAAATGAAATGCACACATATATTCATAAAGAACAAATAAGCAGGAAAGGGTGCAGTTAGTTCGTTGTTTTTTAAAGGCTAAGGTGGTACTGTGTTATGTTACACAGTTAAATTTGGAAAATTTAATGCCTTGCATGATGAGGGAAAGGAATTCAAACAACTCAGGGTACTATGAATAGCTTTTGAATAAACAGGTTTGAAAATCATTGAATTAAATGACTTGTGATTCCTTTACAAGAATTGGGGTTATTGGAAAGTAGATTGTAGTTTGCTGTCCTCTGAATTTTTTAGATGAAGAAAGATGAGATAAAAGTAATCATCATTGGGTATTTAAAGGGTAGATGAAGGAATATTTTCTATCAGGAGTAAGAATAAAAGAAGAAACTTTATCAAGAGGACATAAAATCTTTGAACTCTGACCTTCTACCATGCCTTTCGCATTGATAATGCATCCATGGCTATATTTCTTTTCCATACTTACTATTTACTTATGTGTGCATTGTCTCTCTTTTTTTTCCCTTGCTCATTCTTAATGGGAGTGTATCCATTCTGTATTTGAAGTAAACCTGCCTTAATTTGGAGATGGTGGCAAAAATAATGATATGAAGAATAAGAAAATGATTGCTGAACATTTCCTGAGTGTCTACTATGTGCCCGGCCTTATTCTAAGAGTTTCACATGTTCTAACTTATTCCATCCCATAAGAAAGCCTGTGAGTTAGGTACTATTCTTCTATCTGCTTCACAAGTGAGGAAACAGAAACTAGCCCGGGCCCCATAACTTGCCTGAAATCTCACAGGGAGTGGAGTGAGGACTTGAAACCGCTGTCCCTGTTGTCAATCTCCGCACTCAACTGCTTACTCTCTCATTACGTCCCACTCTTTCTTGTTAGTGATCAGAGGTTTTATTTGGGGGAGAGGCGTGCACTGCTGCAGTTGTATTCAGGATTGTGCTCACCGAGAAGAAACGGAAGGCTGCAACAGTGAAAGCAGGAATGCCTAATTAGGTTTTTGCTACACTATTTGAAAATCATTTACTTTTTTGCTAAAATATTTGTAGTTTTTTTTTTTTAGATTTTATTTATTTATTTTTAGAGAGAGGGGAAGGAAGGGAGAAAGAGAGGGAGAGAAACAGCAATGTATGGTTGCCTCTTACATAGCCCTCACTGGGGACCTGGCCTGCAACCCAGGCATGTGCCCTGACTGGGAATCGAACCGGGACCCTTTGGTTCGCAACCCGCGCTCAATCCACTGAGCTACACCAGCCAGGGCAAATATTTGTAGTTTTGATTCGTGGGCAGCAACAACAGTGGACAGCAGAGATTTTCTTCTCTACCTATTTCCCCTGTTCAGAGAAACACAATCCGAGAGCTTGGTGAGACTCTTCCTGGGAGGAGGTACTAGAAAGTACGAAGTTTTAGAGCAGAGAGAAGCACACTGGCTCCTTTCTCTGTCTATGCTTCCACTTCTCTTCTCCTTCTTTCACAGCAGAGATAAGACTAAACGTGACTAAGATTGGAAAGGATTCTTTGCTCTCACAGTTTCATTCATTCACATGTTATTTATTCAACAAATATTTCTGAATACCTATGATGTGCCAGGCTCTGTGCTAGACTTTGGTGTTAAGTGATGAAGCAAGTCATTGTGAAGAAAATCTGTGGACAGAAAGAGAAAATGAAAACATAAAACACATACACACACATGCCCTTACACATATGGGTGTTTTTTTGATATGTATATCATTTATACACATATGTGAGTATACTTTATACCTACTATATATTTTACATACTGTATTTATATGTATATGTATGTATATGGTTATGAATTATCCTAAGTGCTACAAGGAAATGAACTGGTCCAGTGAAAAGACCAGTTATCAACAGTGGGAACTACTAGGAGAGCCATCATGAGTCCCTAGGGGAGGTAGCTTAGGGACATTCCTGGCTTAAAAAAAAAATGGTAAAAGAGTCTTGAAGTCCCCGTGCTGCCCAGCCAAGCCTGCAGACTCTCCCGTCTGGATAAAGGAACCACCCAGAGCTGTGTCCTGTGTGAGTGGACAACGCCCAGGGGGCTGGCTGCAGAGTGAGCACAGTAATGTGTTCCTTTGATAAGGAACTAAAAATACCAGCACAGATGTTGGTGAAAGCTAGAGAATATTGAGTTCACAAGTCTATGTTGTGAACATGCTGTGAGGAGAGAGAAAAAGTACTTCTGACCGCGAAGCTCTGATCTAATTGAGTAGAATAAACGGATGCATGAGAAATGACACTGGAGGCAATGGACCAACTTGCGCGAAGAGAGCCATTATAAAAGGAATAAAAAGAGCATGGCCGAGCTCATCCTTTTCAAGGGAAATGAGTTAGAGCCATGGCATTTACTTAATTGATGGTGGAAGCAGTGGGAATAGATGCAGATGGACACTGAGAATCAGGGCTCAAATTTAGGAAGATACACACACACACACACACACACACACATACACACACAGGACAGAGCCACTAGTGAAGGGGAGATAAGACAATGAATTGAAAAGCGTTGCCCTAAACTGGTTAAGGCGCTACCATTCCTCTTGTATTCCTATTTTCCTATTTACCAATGTTGTTCAACAAAACACAAGTACTTCTGTAACAGGGTGCAGCCAAGAGGGGGCCCCCAAAAGAGGTATTTGTAATGGGGTCCAGAAGAGCTTGGAGATAATTGGCTCCACACCACAGGGCCACACCTGCCCTGAATGCTGGCAGCTGTGGCCGATTGTGGGAGGAGCCAGAAATGAGGCTGCAGAGAAAGATTGGTGCTGGGCTTTAAATCCAGGCGGGGCAGCCATTTGGCATCTCTTTTTGGGACCACGCGGTTTGGATGAGAATCAGGACCAGGTGGCTTTGGAAGTGCTCCTTTTTGCCACATGGATGCTGCTGGGAGCCTGACTGAGATACAGTACCCCAGGCGGGGCAGAGGGAGAGGGAAGGACTGTGTGCGTTTCTGTGTATTCTAAAGAACTTTAGTGTGTACAATTTCTAAATAAACAATAATTCTTTTCCTTTACGTCTTTCCTCTGGTGGCGGGCAAAGCGAACCTGGTAAGGGGGAGGAACCCCGGGGAAAACAGGGGGGGTCTTTCATATCGTTCAGCTCCCCCCGTCTGTTCTGTAACACTTCTACATGTGGGGCACACATGAGTCATTTTATGAAATAACCAGTGTCTGCTTTATGTTCGTTAGTAAAAATATTCCTAGTGCAAAAAGACAAAGCAAACCAGACCAACTCAAATCTTTCATTCCATGATCCTAAATACTAATTTCATCCAGCGCGAGAGGCCTGGGAACTCTGTTTTTCAAAAATGGCTCAACAAATATATGTGTAATGATCCTTCAATGTCTAGGAAGTTACAGAGCACTGGACTGCAAAGAAGAAACATAGGCCTTTCATTCTGGAGCATAAAGGCTGATGTGAGACATAGTTTACTTCATACAATGCAAGATGGGGACATAGACAGGGGACAAGTGGACTATCCCAGACAACGAGTAGGAAAGTTCAGAGAACACTCCTAGACATGTGATTATTTGGTTGAGAATTCAAAACACAACAAAAATAGAAGGAAAAGGAAGATAATTTCAGGAAGGTGAGCAGTGTAGTCAATACAATGGGATGGGGTGTATGTATAAAGGTGAATATCTTCATAAAATATTATTTTTAGAAATGCCTCATTAATGTATGTTCCGATGTTTAAATTCCAAAATAAATTTAACAAAGGCACAGGATGTACAACCCTAATTTGACACTTTTGAATTAAGAGTATATTCCTAGAATTAATTTAAACCCCGGCAAACCATTTTAAAATATGGAATGGTTTGGGTGCCCAAATGTCCTTTCTTGAGAAGAAAGCAACAGGGATAGTTTTAAAATGGTGCAGCTCACAGATCTATTTCCCAATCCTTTCAGCCATGCCTGTGGAAATAATCTGGAGATCCTTTTGCCCTTATAAATTTCTAGGAAAGGTACTAACATTTGGTAGAAGAATCATGTGTATATCAGGTCCCTGCTATGAATTTGAGGGGGTGTGGCCTGAAGAAGGGGGGCAGGCTAGCCTAACAATCAAGTGTAATGGCTGAGTGTCTGTGAGACCAATGTTAGCAGAAACAGAGAAAAGCCGTTTTTCTCTGCCTCCATCTCAGGAACATGGCACAGAGCAGGCTCAAGGTAGAATCTTCACTTAGCTAAAGGGGAAGGGCGGCCAAGAGAACAGTGATTACAGGAGTTCTGCTCCAGAAGGTCTTTGCTGAGCTCTTTGGGAGGAACATAGAGTAACTTCCGACAGTGTGCTCTGAACAGTCAGGGTCCAATCAAGGGAAATAGGAGTCACCTGGAATATCTAAACATTGGCCTCTATTGTAGGCAACTGATTAAAACCCGAAACAGGTGATGAAAGAGACAAGAAGCCAAGCAGAGAAAAGCGAGGGAACCAGACTTAGCAACAGGAAGAATTCATCGTCGACCCCAGGCTGGAGGGACGCAGGACTGGGACGGGCTGCTGTATGCAGCACAGGACCCTTGGATTACTTGGTGGGAACTGGAACCAAGGCAGGCTTCAGTGGTGGCAGGTGGAGTGTGGAGAGACAGAACTGCTGCCTGGCAAGGTGCGGGAGGCAAATAATGTCCAGAGAAATGCCCTGGCTCCTTCCTTCTTCCCAAGCTCAAGTCTTTTGCCATTGTCCCCACCTCCCAGCCCCCACTGACAGAGGCCATCTGCAAGCCAGCTGAGACGGTGCTCTGGGCCAGGAGGTCTTGGAGTCAGATCTCCTTCCTGTGCATGGAGCCAGGGGAGCTGTGGCAGTGATTTCCACACGTGTGTAAACACGCAGTCCTGAGAATTTACACGTTTTGAGCACAGCTCCGTGTGACTCCTGTGTGAGCAAGTGTGGATCATGTCTGTGGGATGGGAATTCTCTAACAGGAATTTGGCAAAGGTGTATCTTAAAATATTCTGGCTTGCTGATCTCTGAATATTGCTTTAACCTGGTCTTGTCTGCCACCAGACGTGAATCAACATCCTGATGCCTTGCTATGAGTAATCCTACCTGTTCTGCTTAATCCCATGAATAATCAATCAAATGTAAATGTGTCTTAATCCCTCTAATAAAACCCCTGGCTGGGCAACCCACGAGGTCTTGCTCCCCAGGTCTTTCTCCCCAAGATGGGGGATGGAGGAGGAGACCCGTGGCCACCAGATTTCTTCCCCCCGCGTGTCTTGGTGTGAAATCCTTACACGCATTGGTTACGGTCAACCCCGGGTATCGGCAGGACCGATCCACCCCGCGCCAGGGAGCAAGGGAGTGCATCCAATGGCAGACTGGAGCAGGACCCAACTAGAAGAGTTAAGCTACAGAACTCACAGGACTATCTTGTTGAAAAAAAGAAGCCTGCACTCCAAAGACTGGGTTCTTAGAAAGTTTGAGTATAAGAAAAATATCTTTAAAACATGTTTCTCCTCTTTCTCTGCTTTGCTTGACCAGGTCAATGTCAAATGGGAACACCTGCATGCACAGCCCCCAAATTAGTTTTAATTTGGCTAGACACACTCATCAGAAATAACTGATTTTTTTCTCAAAAAGAAATTGCATTTTAAGATCCTATTTTGTAAAACTTAGCCGGCATGTAAGATTCTCTCTTAGTTGTGTTAGTGCATTCTACAAATCACAAAATCCTTGAATTATCAAACAAAGGCTTATTTGCCTAAATTACCATGCAGGCCTGCCACTGAGACATGAGGTTTGTCTTGCGTCTTTGTACATTTAGTGACCAGAGGTATTTTGATAAATGCCATTGCCTCAAACTATTCAGTCGGATGTTTGGGCAACATCTGTGTTTGTTTCTGCAGGAGCAGTAACTGCCTAGAGAAAAATCTGACGCTCATTTCAAAGATGCAGTATAAACAAAATTCAGGATGATGCCTTTAACATAATTATTCCACCTTTCATTTACATAGTGCTTTATGCATTTCAAAGTGATTTGATGTGCTTTCATTTAACTGTTCTTTGCAGAACTTGTGCAAGTTGGGTATGGGCTTCGGAAAGATATAAAAGCAAAACAAGGAAAATAACACTGAAATTAGGAAGTCTTTTAGGAGAAGACTGTAAAAACACATATAGTCTTATGTCCTGGTGATAGTAACAGAAAATACTTATTGAGCACCTTCTCTGTGCCAGGCAATTTTTAAAGTCTATTACAAATATTACCTTATTTAGTCATAACAATTCTATGAAGTAGGTATTATTAGCTTATCATTTTAAGGATGGGGAGACTATGGCAAAGGGAAGTTAAGTCACAATTAATAAAATATGTATGTCTTAGCAGTTTAACAAAATACTATCTCAAGCAGTGTCTTTTTCAACTATTATACCCAAAAGTAATGATCTTAATCACAGAGACATAAATTTATATTGAGTCTCTGCTTCTAAAATGTGCCTGTAACTCAGTGGTGTGCTGGTAAACTGGCTCAGTAGCTTTCTGAAAAGGAAAAAGAAAAAGCCCCCGAAGCTCACATATTGGAATCCTAATGCCCAATAGGATGGGGTTAGAAGATGGGACCATTGGGAGGTGATGAGTTCATGAAGGTGGTGCCCCTTGAGTGGGATCAGTGTTCTTACAAAAGAGGTCCCATGGAGCTCCCTAGCCATGTCAACGACATGAGGATACAAGGAGAAATCTGCCACCGAAGAAAAGGTCCTCACCCGACCATGCTGGCATCCTGCTCTCAGACTTCCAGCCTCCAGAACCGTGAGAAGTAAATTTATGGTGTTTATAAGCCCCCCAGCCTGTGGTGTTTTGTCATAACAGCTCAGCTAGACTAATATTTTGCATTTGCCAATTTCCATGGTGTAAATACTCCCAGCAGCATCCACTTCAAGCTATTAAAGTGAAGTCACTGAATGCCTCATTGGGAAGAAATGCACATATTTGGATCCTGTGAGCTTGTGGCTCCAGCACACCACTGGCCGATTAAATTATTGCCGAGTTCAAGGTGACATGTATGCCATGGAGGTGATGACCTACCCTTGAAATATTCTTAAAACATGAATTCACTTTATTTCCAGCTGTTTTATAAAAGTCAATGTGAATTAAACTATTTTAGATGTGCCCATATTTAATCACTGCTTATAAAGAATAATGTAATCATGATTATTTTTGGTAAGTTTTTCACTCATGATAATCAGGCTTGTCTGGCATGACGTAATCACAGAGCAGCTGGAGAGGAGAGAGGGGAGGCTGGAGAAATGTAACCACTCATATGATGACCAGTAGATATATGCATAAGCCAGGTACCAGAGATTTTCCAAATCACAATTCCTTAGGTCATTTTTCAGCCAACAGGTGTACTAAGATTCCAGTTAGCAATTTGTAAGGCTTGGGTTTTGGTCCAAATAAGAACGTCATGTGTCTCTTACCAAATACAGTCACTGCAAGAATTCATTCATTAGTCCTTTAGAGAGGAGTGGCTACTTGTTTAGGTCCCACTAGCTGGGCCCAATCAACTGAACCAGGAACAATGGGGACAGCCAACTTGGACTTCCCTTGAGTGGCACCAAGGCAAAGCTTCCGGGCAGCCTGGAATGTGGCCATTGCTTTTGCCCCAGCTCCCTCTTCTGTATCCTGCCTTCTCCTTCTCTACCATCAACGTAGTGTCTGTCTTTATTATTAAAACGTAGTGTCTGTCTTCACTAAAAATGCTTTACAAATACTTGTCCACAACTACATGCTATATGAAGCTTTCCATTTTCCCCTGTACTCTCCAAAACACACATATGAATAAAAAATCAAAGCTTTCTGTCATCAGCTCACCATACTCTTGTTCCACCTCTATTTTGTTTTCTGTTCATCCTTTCTTCTTTTTATTATCTCCAACCCCTACCCCATAAGAAACTGTTTTGAAAGGTAGTATGAAATCCCTCTGGGGCAATAGGAATATTTCCTGATACTTCTTCTACAGCATTAAAAAAATAATGTTAAGGAAGCTTGGCTTGACTGGTGCTAGGGAGAGGTAATACAGTATGGCCAAGATTTTTGTGATCTCTTTGAGTCATGCCTTTAAAATCTCCGCTAACAACTCAAACCAAAACAATGACAAAACAATCCCATTTGACAAAAAAGCAGGCCCGCAGGCAGAGCTGGGGAGAGCTCAGGCAGCCTTATTCCTTCCCATGGACATGCCTGGCCCCTGCATGCTCCTCCTTCAGGAGAGACTGGTCTGAGAAGATGGCTATGCCAGCTGTTCCGTGCCTAAACATAGGTGGGGAAGGCCCCTTGCAACTCCTTTGCCTTTTCCAGTGTTCTTCTTTCTCTTCATTCTTTTTATAGGGAAAGAAGAAGCCTTAACGTTACTCTGATAAGCGAATGATAGTTGAAAGTCTTTGCCAGCTCATAGGTCCTGGGTCAAGAAACAAACACACAAACAGAACCTAGCCTTCATAGGCAAAATACTTTATCTTTTGAGCAGAAACGATTGAGATCTGCCCGAGGAACAAAGTGGAATGAACAAAGTAAAACTAAATGAATCTTTTATTCAACTAACAAATATGTATTATGCATATTATAGATACCAAGCCCTACGCTAAAGATCTAAGAATCCAAATTTGAATAAAACACAGACCCTGCCCTTTGGATGTTTGCAGTCTTAATATACTAATCAATAATTTGCTAATCAAAATTTACTAATTGAGATTAAATTTCTTTATTCAAATATTAATATTAATTTATAATACTATATAAGCATTCAAGCACGATTTTAAACCTGATTTGCATGTAGCCATATGGTAGATATATTACACAATTGAACATTTCAGGTATTTATTGTTATAAGTTTTATTATCTATTCCATAACAGCCCAATTATGAATCTGAAATGCAGAAAAAACAACCTCAAAGGCAAGATTTAATTTTGAGCTAAAAGGAAATTTTGAGCTAAAAGAGGAAAAGAATAAAAAGCTCTATTTCACCTACCTTCTGTCCATGTCTGATCTTTCATTCAAATCTCATCTGTTCTATGAAACCATCTTTTTAATTCCCAATCTAAATTAACCTCTTCTTTTTTAATCTGCACAATTAACATATTAATATGTTCCACCTATATTTTAATCCAATGGTTGTTATTCATAATACACTTCGGAATCCCTTGTGGAGTTTAAAAAAATACACATTTCTAGGCTCTAACATCATAAACTTATTCAGTCAAGGCGAACATGGTCCTGGCATCTGCATATTTAAAACACAGCACATATAACACACTTCTGGTTAAGAACAACTGTTCAAATTACACTGTACAATTTGGCATCTTGTAATAGCACATAATCTATTTGTGCATTTATAGTATAGTATTCCCAAGTGAACTGTAATTGTATTTTGGGTATAGGCACGGATATTGAATACATTCACTTTGTTCTCTGTAGCACATTGAACTTACTCTATACCAGTAAGAATTTCCACACTCCTTGTTTGAAAAAAATGACGAGGGATTTTCTTCAACAACCACTATCTAATGCTATCATACTGTGTTTCTGTTCATATTCTTTAAATAGTGCTGTAACGAATTTGATCATGAGCAAATATTATGTATTTATCTTTATTTAATGTTTTTTTAGAAAGGTTCAGGGCAATTCCTAGAAAGTTTCAGAGAAGGATGCTATTTCTGGCACAGTGCAGTCAAACTTACCTTGGCTCCAGTTCAAATTCTCTTCTTACTTGTCCTATGGTGAGGAGAGAAACAAAAGACAAAAGTGGTGAAGCACATGCCATTAGTAGGCACCGAATGCACGGCACGGTAGCTGGCGTGAATGAGGTGTTAGGGAAGTGTCTTTGCCCGAGATTTCCTCAGCATCAGGTGTGATGCCTTACATCCCGATAACCAGTTGTTCCCATTGAATGCCAGAGTTGGAGAGGCCTGCTGAAGTGATTTAATCCCACGGTCTTCATTTTTAACTTCTGACCCAATTTAGGGCTAATAGCTGAAGCAATTTATGCACTTTTGTGGGGTTCAAATGTACTGCCTCACAAAGCAGTTTTAAAGGTCAGTGAGAGAACACAGGGAAACCACAAATACAGGGTCCAGAACAAATAGCACCTCCTTTTTACTGCAAATCATAAGCATCTAATTCTGTAACGTTACAATATCACACTCAAGCACACCACATGACATTTTAGGTGAAATGTTCAAACTGAAACCATAAATCATTACACCCATTTTATTCCCCTACCAACCACACGTAAGCAGGTGTTAACTTCTGCCGGAGCCTGTGTAGTTATTGGCATAAACAAGTCACTTAACTAATCATTCTTGTTATCATTAATGTAGTATAGTAGTAAAAAAAGTCAGATGACTTTTAGTTTAGTTCAAGTGCTCTGTTCCTGCCTCTTAAAGTGCCCAGTCCTTACTAAAATGTAGTTATAATAGCTAGAAGAATAACAAGGTCCTGTTGATGATCTTTGAATTTGTTAAATAGAATCAAGTTAACGTGGGCCAGAAAATGGAAGGTAGCATGCCATCCTCTGGCATATGTTGCTGTGGAGTCAGAGCTTCGTGGGGGTTTGGATTTCCTCGCTGTCGGAGTGGACAAGGCTGTTTAACCTCTCTAACTTTGTTTCTTCACATGTAAAATGGGAGCCATAAAATACCTCCCTCACTGGGGCATTGTGAAGAAGTCATTACACATGAAAGCATTTCAAAGTCTCTGACAAATAGCAAGCTTCCAATAAAGGTTATTTTATTATTATTAACATTTCATGATTATTTATAGATAGGTTAACATAATTTGTCATGCATACTGGGGACACAGTGAATGGCGGTGCCATTAATAATCGCACTGGGACAGCAGGCATAATAAACCAGGATGCATGGGCCCCTTATCTGCAATATATTTTCCAGCTGAAAGCAAATTCCTAAGGGAGTGTTATATTGTGCAGGCGAATTTACATGGAACTTTTTGGAAAGATGTTATTTATGGATCATATTCAAGATGGGCAGAAAAGTATGGTGCTGCCTTCTTCCAAACTCCTCCGAGACAAAACAGAAAGAGGCACGCAGTTTCTATGGTATTTATAACTTAGCTGAAATCTCTAAGTCCTCTCTGAAGATAAGGTCTTGGGAAATGAACTTTCATTTAAGTTTTTTAAAAGTTTACTTTAAGTACTTTCAAGAGAAGCTTTCTGAAATATCTTACCTAAGTCCCTGTCTCATTAAACAAACATATAAATTGTAATTTATACTATTTAAGTAAGTCCTTTTTAAATATAAAGAAGAAAACAGAAACTTTGCTTCTGAATCACCTATATCATTGACCGCTCATGCAGCCATATATTTATTCCTCCTTTTGTTTCAGAACAAATTAGAATTTTAGGAGGGAACAGATAATGATGGTCCTCGTCTGTTCCATTCTGCTCCATTTCACCCCATTTAATTCTACAAACATTTATGGGAAGCCCACTATATATCAGCCCTCTCACCAATAAAACTGAATTTTCCCGCTAATACGCAGAGGTGATATTAAAAGGACAACTACGATAACTCTTCAGACAAAGGCTCCATAAAGATCCATTCAGCTATGGTGGGTGACATTTACACTCCTCAGGAACATTTTGTCCCCTACTCCCCTTCTTATCAGAAATAGTATGAATATTTATCACATTCTCTCAACAAAATATATTTTCTTATTCATGGATTTTAGTTTTGGTTTTTACTCTGTAATACAGAAATGCATAACCTTAAGTTCTGGTGATACAAGGCCTATGAAGCCATGCGCACTTGAGAGCCAGTGCATTACTGCTATGCTGCTACAGTGTAGAATGAAACGAAAAGTTTGTCACTTGGTTGATGTTAATTTAATGACCTACTTAGCTTCAACCAGATGCAAAGAGCTGCTTTATCCATTAAAGCCCATCTTTTTGGGTCCATAATGAAGTGTTCTGTTCCTGTCTTGTAAACGATTTACATAAATGAAGCCACAAATGGTTCCTATTCTGCGAGGGGACTCACCTCCATTGTTAAAAACTTTGAGCCTCCAAACAGTGTCCAGTTTATTCCAGCTTTGGATTTTCTGTCACAGCTTCACCTGTAGTCCCAGAGGAGCAGAACAAGTTTAAAGCATTACGCAGTTACACATATAGGCACCTGTAAGGCATTCCCATATGGGATACCAATTGGGTTCACAGCAAATTTAACGACAGTGGCAGCTTGTCAAACATACTCAAAACAAAATGAATTATCCATCCAACCTCTTGTACTTAAGTGCTTTTTTATATTCTGTGTTTTACAAAAACAGTTTAGCTTTAAGCAGCATTCAGACTATGATCGGTGTCTCCTGAGCAAGTTTTTTATGAGATTGAATGAAGATAATGACAACCATTAGTCACTGCATTAGCATAAGGCATGAGGCACATTACAATATTTATAAGCATCTAAGCCATGACAGTGAAATGATGACATCCTGTAACTTGGGCAGGGTTTCGACTATAACTGACTGCTATTTTGTACAGTGGAACTGGTCTATTTAATAGGCCAGTAGTAGACCAATAGTAGTATATTTAATATCAAGTTCATCATAAGACCTGTTTTCCATCATAGGGCACTGAACTTTATGTCCTCTATCAACTGAAACCAGTCATACTGCTTAATGGCTGTTCAATTAATGTTTATGTGCTACTTTTATACCCTGAATTATTTGATGAATAAACTCCAAGAAGCTATTTGACAACTAAGTTTAATGGAACCTCTACTATATTAAAAATTCCCAAGATTCTTACAGTACCTCAAACTATCAGATAGGGATATTGATATTTAAAAATCTTCTACACTCCTGTAAGTGTGACAGAAAAATCATACGTTGAAAGGAAATGATCGATATAGCTTGAACCTTGCTGCATTCCAACTGAAGATCAAAACAAGGTTAAAATAGAAATAACCTGATCAGGCCAAGTCAAAAGGTGAGACTTGGTATATTACACTAGAAAGGCTCAGTTTTTGTTTTGATTGCTTTTTTTTAACTTGTAACTCCACACCTATTGCTATTTCTACTTTCCTTATATAAGACACAGCAAAGCAATCATTGATTGTATTAATTGAACTCCTTTCCTTTGGTAAAAGTTTTATAAAATGACTGAAAATATATTTTCACTGAAAGATTGCCATTTTTGAATTTGTGAGAAAAATGATTTCTGGCTTTTGTAGTTATTTGGATATGGCAGATTTATATTTATTCACGGTTCTTAATTCTAATATAAGAGACCTCATGTCTCCCACATTGGAGCAACTAATAAATAGTATCCCTATTGTCCCATGTTAGTTAGCAGTGTTAGACAAAGGAGAAAGGAAGGAAGAATGGAAGAAAAAATGGAAGGAAGGAAGGAAGGAAGGAAGGAAGGAAGGAAGAAAGGAAGGAAGGAAGGAAGGAAGGAAAGGAGACAAGAATTGAGGAAATGAGAGATAATGTGCGTTTCCTTTTGAAAATTAAGGATACTGTCGCTCCGTGCATGGTATTTACTAAGGCTGACGTCTGTGTTTTAATGGAACTGCGGTTGCCCTGTTCCTCCTGTCCTATGGTTTATCATCAACGTGAGGTTCATGAAACAGGACAAATGAGATAGCAAGTTCAAGAAATGTCAAGCATTCTTGAAAACTTTTCAGTAAGAACACAACTGGGAAATGACAAACTTATCATCTGGTTCATTGGCATTTAAAGCTAACTTTTCTAAAAATATAAGGCAATGAATCTTTCATGTTTTAGTGTATTTTGTATTTCTTAAACATCGTTTCACTGAAATGTATGTAGTTGGATTAATTTGAATTTGAGTTTAACACTACAGTTCTATTATTAATGTTTGTAATAAATAAAGGTGGCTCTATGGTTTATAACACATTAAGAAATATTTTAGCAGAGAATTGACTTATTATGATTTTTTAAAATATCATTATTTAACATTAAAACCAAATTCATTGTACCTTAACTGGATGCTTTTTCTAATTCCACATATTATTAGATACTAATTAATATTCTTAATCATGTCTAATTTAGTTTTGAAGCTACTAATCAAATAATATGTGACATAAAATTTTGAATGTGTTGAGTGGGTATTTGGTAGATAAACTAACTAGGAATGAAATAATAAATCCTTGATTTTACTCCTAATTGGAAATCCATATATTATGTTTCTGCAGTTATTTTATAGATGATTTTCATATGTCAAAAACTAGAGCAGTGAAAAATGTTTTAGGAACTATTTTAGGAAGGGTCTTCAGGAATACGTGTAAAGGACACATGGACACAACCGAAGGGGGACAGGGTTAAGGGAGGGAAGCGGGAGCATGGGGGGCCAAATGGAGATAACTGCACTTGAACAACAATTAAATTTTAAAAAATCATCAAAAAAAGTGCATTTCCTGCTCTCAGAAATTAACTGGAAAACTGTGTGCTTCTGAGCACACCAGACCCTGATACATTTAGCACAGATCAGCTCTCTGACTGATCATAGGAGCAAGAATTCAGGGAATCATGTCAAGTTCAGAATGAGGTTTGGCCTGGAAACAGTAAGCCTAAGACTTTAATATGCTGCTTTTCTATTGGAAAATGAGCCGCTATATTTTCTGTATAGTGTAATGCAGCAGATTAACTGTAAAACAGTAAAATCTGTAATGGATTTGCCATGTATTACTTCAATGGCTTGTTTGTGACAAATAGGTATTTTGGGGTCCTTGTAGTGCACTTTAATAATAAAGATAAACAGAGATAAATTGGACCAAATAGAAGAAACCTTCCAGATGAGTACACTCTTACACACACACACAAAAAAATGCCTCAGTCTCTTCACTCCTAAATGAAATTGTTTAATAAATTAAATCAAGATCAACTGCTGATCTGTTCAATTTAGACTCAAATGTTCCAGGATCTTTTCTTGAAAAATGGGTGCTTGATTTAAAATTAGGAAATTGCAGCAAATTTTTTTTTTTTTGTTTTTGCAAACTGAGCCAAAATTAGATTTTGAAACTCACGGGGCATTTAAAAATCTTAATTGTCCAACAACCATAAAGCCCCCACCCCTTTTTTAAAGATGGAAAGACTAATGTAAATGTAGAACAATGATGGTGGAAGTTATGCTAAGTTTTATCTAGTGGTAGAATCTTTAACGCTTTTTCTTTTAAAGTTCTGATAACAGGTGCTAAAGAAATAGAGTATGAATTTTGATGTATTATGAATAAAAATCTGACATGTTTCTGATAATTTCTTATACAGTGCTTTACACTTTAATTTTATTCCATTCTCTTCCAGCTAAATGAGAAAAATCATCACTCAATTTAAGGTACACTTGATATTACAAATTCAGTGTATACTTTTGTAATCGTTAGGCTCTCAATTTTGAGTGATTACATGTGGATCTGATCCCAATATGCTGTTATTTTAAAAAGTATTTAATGTTATGGCACATCTTTAGAAGGTATTTAAATGTTAATTTTTAAGGATATGAGTAAATGTTTATATATAGGTAAAAGTAAACCTCAAAACCTTTGGTTTACTTAGAGTGCGTTTTACTAAAACATGGTTAACAATTACTGCACACAAGCAGTGTTCTCTCTGATACAAGTTTGATCTGTCTTCCACTGATGCTATCATTTACAAAAACCAGATGGTTAGTTATTTTGGAGAGGTTAATGTTCAGAGAAAGTCCTAATATTTAGAATTCAGATGATTTTGGACAAACCTCTTAACACTGTGAATTTTTTAAAAAAATTATGTTCATTGCAGTGTTATTTACAATCACCAAGATATGGAAGCAGCCCAACTGTCTATCAGTGGATGAGTGGATAAAACAACTATGGGACAATTTACATAGTGAAATATTACTTAGTTGTAAAAAAGAAGAAAATTTTACCCTTTGCAATGGCATGGATGGACCTGGAGAACATTATGCTAAGTGATAAATGCCTATGAGAGAAAGACAAATAGCATATGGTTTCACTCATATATGAAATCTAATGAAAACATTGAACTAACAAGCAAAATAAAGACAGATTTATAGAGAGAGAGCAGGATGACAGCTCTGGGGGGGCTCAGTTAGGGGGTGGAGGGATTGAGTAAAGAGGAAAAAGGGCTCATGGACAACAGTGTGGTGATTGTGGGGGGCAAGGGGATGGAAGGGGATGAATAGTAATGGAAAAATAAAAAAACAATTTTTTTAGAAAAGAAATTTTGTTTCCTTATCTTTAAAATGAGGGTAAGAAAATTTGCCCTGCTTTCTTCATAGAGCTGTTGTCCAATTAAAACTATTATCTTAAAAGTTTTATAAAGTATCAATGCATGGATAGGCAGACAGATATATATGATAAGTATGTACATATAATGTCATATAAAATATTAATATTTTACATAAAAATAATTATCATTTACATATATCATATATAGTAGTACATAAGAAATATAAGATTAAAAAAGATGGAGGCACATTGATATTTATTCATTTAGTTATATTTGATAAATGGCTCACATAAATCAGGATCTATAATATATACTAGTGAAAATAAAAAGAAAGTTAAGCTTTTTCCCATGAGGGTTCTAATTTTTTGAATAGAAAGGTGAAGTATAGCTGTTTTTTTCCTAAATATTTCTCCAACATCTTTAAACCAAGATGCTGCATTTTTTTCAAGATGCTGCACTCGATGATATTTTTCCTTACATGACAGCTCGCCATGCATTTAGCTCAGCAAACTACTTGGCATCCACTCAGTATTTTTTAGCTGCAAATTGTCATAAGGCCACATGCTTTTAAACCTATTTCACTTGGAGGTGATCATTTGTATTCTCATTTGCAGGTTAAAGTGTTTTCTTGAGTGATATAATGAACAGGTAAAATTAGAGATGGAAAACTATATGGATTCAGTAAATCATTTGAATATTACTTAAAATACATGAACACTTTGGGATTAAATCTTGACAGAATTAATTAACAAACCTCTCCTACTTCTGAGCGACCAGACCAATTCTTTACCAAGTTTCACTCATTACTAATTAACCTTTTATAATATCCTATGTTCAAAATCTTCTTAATAATCTAAATACAACAAACAATTCTTACTGAGAAACTTTAGAGAGTTAATGCTCCGACAGGGTCTCCTTTTTTTAGTCACAGTATATAGTATGCCAGACTACAAGAGTCTTCAAATGTAAGAACACAGCATCTCTCAAACATCAACATAAGATATGCAGTAATTCCTAATTTTCTAAAGTGCAATTTGAACTAACATGCCCTGTGAGGTACTGCTCCCAACATTTGTTCTTTACGCAACGCTGGACACACAGGAATGTTCAGGAGGAGTAAAGTGACCCGCTGGTGCCGGTGAGGGGAAATGCAGTGGTCTATGAAGGCGCTTGTGCTGAGACAGGTGACAGAATTCCAGGCATACTCAGTAGCGGATGTTGTGTATTTCAGGTAGAGGGAAGATGTGTTTTTAATTTTTAAAGTTACTGCCTTATGTGAGGAGCTGCACATGAAGGTGATTTATGAGGATTTTTAGATCTCAGCACATTACGTTCCTTGAAGATGTTAAGGGGCGGCCTATCTTTTTTTCATCCAGCTGCCTGTTTCATCTTAGTGCTTCTAATGGGTCTCCTCTGCCTTCCAGCTGCACCCCCTTTCCTTCCCAATCTGTCATTTTCTTATTCTCAGTTCACCTTCATGCTGGTATCCCATTATTAAACATAATAAAGTATAAAATACATTTCAATGGTGTGAATCATCTATAGGACAAGAAATAATAAGGAAAAGTACATTTTATTGTTATAGTTATACAGATGGGGACAAATCAATACAATAGAGTATGCCATTACTAAAGAAATAAGTAATCGTGACTATTTCCTAGAAATATATTTTTATAATTTATTTTCATTTTTCATTGAAGTTTTATGTTATTTTGTTATTTAGGAGATCTGAACCTCCACAAAAGCTAAATTCCATACTTAGATTACACTTAGCTTCCATTTAATTAATGGTAAATTGGGCAAATAAATATACTCAGGCACAACATACACAGAGTTTTTGGATCGTTACACAGGACTCACTTTTAAATAATCCAAGGACTAGAGATATTCTGAATGTTTTGATTTATGTATATAGAAGGGATTAAAGATTTATCATCAGACTTCAAAGTTAGTACTGATCTTGGAAATATTCATAGTTAAGAGAATTTCTTCTAATTCCTTTTTACTAGCCTGAAGAATGAGTCACACATACGCATTTTGGTTTCCTCTCAAATCAGTTTACCTTGAAGCTTATCATTAAAGTCAGAGGGGACAGAGGTGTGTAGGGGTGGGGATGAGGACTCTGACTGTGACAGCCTGGGTTCAGGGTCCACCTCACTGCCCAGTGATGTGACCTTCGGGAAGTTACTTCTCTCTCAGGCTCAGTTTTGCCTCTTAGAAAATGAGGATACCTTAGAATTTATATCACAGGTTGTTGAGAATATGCATGAAGTCAGTCCTTCCTATAAATCCTTGAAACAGTGCTTGACATGTGTTATGCATTCCATTATTGCAAATTTCTATTTTTATCTTGTTGTTGCAACTATTATACCAAATTATTGATAGTCTTACGTTCACATTGAGCTCTATTTTAGTGTGAACAATATATGTGCAAATTCATATCTTATAATACTTGTTATGAAGATACACAGTATATGCTTGCTAATGTAATATAATGAGGAACATTTTTACAGCTGCATTCTGAAGCCTATATTAATTGCATACTTTAGTAAAGAATAATTTTAAAATGTCTAAGTTGCAAATTGATTTGAGTAATATGAAATTTTATGGGTTAGTTTTTATTTATAGATTTTATACACACCATGAAGATACCTTAAAGTATAAAAATTTTTAGTCAACAAAAAATAATTTGGAGAAAGAATGTTATAAATTTGCAGAGGATGTGCACACACTGGCACGGTTTTACATTATACCTCCCAAATCTGTTAGTAGGCGCTGTTATTATCCCCACTTTACCTATAAGAAAACTGAAGCTGGAAAAGTTAGAGTAACTTTGCTTACACGCTAGAGCATGTAGTGTGGGTTAAAGCTTTAGAGTATAACTCTAACTTTTTTTTAAATCCTCTACACACAAATAACCTTATGGAAATGGGTATGAAGTCACGAAGAAACGAAATTTGTCTCCCTTCTGCATATATGTATAGAGCAGAATCCCATTTCAAGTGAAAAAAGAAGTAAACAGCAACAGGGGAATGGAAAAAGGAAATGGAGAGAAAGAAAATTAGGAGGAATACACACGAATCTGTTAATAGAGTTATCTTTGAGGAGAAGGACTATAGACTTTTGATTTTTTGATTATATATTTACATTGTACAGTCTACTTTTAAACCCCTATTGTGGATTGTTTTTGTAATAAAAAATAGAACTTATGCATGTTACAAAGAGAAGTGCCCCCCACCCCCACAAAAAAAAAAAAAAATACACCAATTCGCCCTGGCTGGTGTGGCTCAGTGGACTGAGTGCTGACCTGTAAACCAAAGGGTTGCTGGTCCGATTCCCAGTCAGAGCATGTGTCTGGGTTGTGGGCCAGGTCCCTAGTAGGGGGCCCGTGAGAGGCAACCACACATTGATGTTTCTCTTTCTCCATCCCTTCCCCTCTTTAAAAATAAATAAAATCTTTAAAGAAAGATAAAAAAAAAACACCAATTCAACCAGCTGTTCTGACATCTTACTTACTGGAAGTTAAAAAAAAGGTTCTTTAGAAGTTAAACCAATTTGTACTTTGTTTGAGCTTATTAGAAAAGAATTCCAGAGAAGTTTCTCTGGTAGAATGTGGTATTACTTATTGTAAAAATTACTGACTTAGATGAAACATTAAGAAGCTTACCTAATATTAGTTTCAAATAATTATCTAATTGGTCATAAATTGATTTCTATTCTTAACCCCACCAACAGGAAAGTTGAAATAAACAGTTTAAAAATGCAACATTAATTCTATTATGCAGATTATCTTTATGAAACATGTAAATATAATCTTCCCTGTTTAAAGACATTTAACATTGGCTTCATTCTAGTCTCAGATATCATGCACTGATCTTAATGAATTCCATAAGTAAGTTTACTTATTTCAAGTGAGTTTATTTACTTCTATTTTAAGGTTTATATTTTGAAATTAAGAACTTGGACTAATTGCAGATATTTTCTCACCTATTGCACTCCCTTAAACTTTTTAGCTAAGACATCAAGATCTTGTGTCCAGTAGATTACATGTAAATGCAAACAGGTGTTATTTCTGTTTTAATTAAATGTGATGTTTTTCTTTTATACTTTTTAGTTCACAGTGGACATGGGTTGTTTCCGTAATTAACACAGTAAACCATTGTTAATCCAGGGTTCTGCTTAATAGATTGGACAGTGCTCCTTTCTCCACAGTCACGGATTGCCTTTCTCTTTGTCTTTTCACACCCCCGTGTGCAGTAGGGTCAATGACAGAAGGTACTGGAAAGAGAGCGGCGAGATGTGCCACCAGAGAAGTTGAAAGTGTCTCAGAAAAGGCAGGCTAAGAGTTAGAATATAGCACATATGGGACACCTGTGCTGGAGCAGACGGAGAATGAGACAGAGGAAGGAACATTTTCCTACTGAGGGAAGCAATCTTGAGAGACAACGCAGAGGTAAGAAACCTGGGTCTAGTGGTGAAATTTGCTTCTGGAGAGGTTGTAAGAAGACGATCCGAGAATATCCAAATATCTTTTGGAAATAGACCGTTCGTTATATCCCACTGTGAAGTATGAACCATGGTGAAACAGAACCGTGAAGAAAGTTAGCATTTAGTGACCTGTTACCAGTTTTTTAAGGTGGCTCATTCTGTACATTTGGGGGGGGGGGCGGCGGGTATAGGCAGGTAAACTGGCTGTTGTTAAAGCGCCTGGTGGTGTATGAATCTGACAGCATCCTCTCCTGTTTTCTCAAGTCCTCTCACAAGGAAGTGTAAGAGACTGAGGTACAGCATAGCAGCATATCAAATACAGTGAACTTCTTTCCTCACTGCAAGTAATTACTCGAGAAGGAATTAATAAATTGTATGTAATAAGACTAGAAAATTAAAGTTCATGATGGTATGGAAGACTGATGTCTGCAAGTCAAAAAAAAGCCATCTACCCAGTAACTCAGATGCTTTAATAGGACATTAGGATGTTCAGAAAAATGCTGCACATTACACTGGCAACAGAGAATGCTTTACATACTTAACATTGAGTGATACCTTTACTTGTGTTCTTAACACATGACTGCATGGTTATATGGAGGCATTTCTGGTCTGAAATTGACCCTCATGTGTTAAAGCAGAATTCTAATTTATAGGTTGAAGAATAAAAGACTGAAATTATTTTCATGCTTATTTAATTATGTGAGTTTCTCAGTGTCATAATAGAATGTAGATTATAAATGAATTAATTTGTTCTACAAACCTGTAGTCATGCTTTGTGACAAATGTAGCACACTTTCATCTGCATTTTTTATGATGGAATCATAACTTTTGAAAAAATGACAAATTTGAGGAAAAATCAAAGTAAAGATTCACTTGAGGTTAAAATATTTTGTAAATTTTTTAGTCATAATTTATCATAGTGCTCCAGAAGAGAAATTATGTTCAGGCTATTTAAAATTTTAGATTCTCTTCTCAATCAAATTCATTAAAAGTTGGAAGTCACCATAGAATTCTGGAAAATGTGTGGGTTGTCAAACTTTGCTTTATATTATTGGTTTTGCTATATATAGGATGTGTGACATTAGTTAAAACTACAAATTTCAACTTCTTTTATAAAAGGTGGTTAATTGTACTTCTTTCGCAAGCTTGTAAGATTACAGATGTTTCATGTGAGTTTTTATGTGAAAATTCTAGTACCTTGATAGGCATATATGTTCATAAAACAGATGGCCCCATATTATGTTTCTTGCCATTATTAATACTTTGCCATCATACCAAGCATAAATCATGCCATCACTTCTGTAAATTATCATACAATTGGATATTTGCAATTATTTACTACATATTTTTTTCTGCAGTAAAAATTAAACCTTCCTCAGGTACCTGCAGGAGTGTCAAACAGTTTTTAGTAACAGGTGGCCTTTTGATACTGAAACTGATATTTGATGTTTATTCAGTGAAATCAGATTACTTATCACTGTTCTCTATTCCCTTTAAAAAGCACAAAACCCAAAAAACCCTACAAGTTCATGTATGACATTAACCAAGAGACATAGAAATAGTGGAGAACTAAAGGAACAAGAGTGACATTTTAATAATATAGTTTAAAAAACAATTTCTTTTAGAAGTATTAACAAGAACATTTAATATGTCATTCTGTCATTAACAGAATTAATAATAACCTTTAAGGTGAGCCTTTAAATTTATTTAAAAATTGTTAGTGCTTCTAAGCTAAATGGCCTTAGCTCCATTAATATACTAAAATTAAAAATTATTTAAATATTACAAATGAGACCTAAATGCACTATAAGGTGTCCGGCCTGTGGCCTGTGGGCTGCGTGTGGCTCAGGATGGCTGCGGATGCAGCCCAACACAAAATCATAGATTTACTTAAAGCATTTTGAGATTTTTGTGTGACGACATGTCACAATGTATTTAATGTGTGGCCGAAGACAACTCTTCTTTTTCCAGTATCGCCCAGAGACAACAGAAGGTTGGACACCCCGGGCTTCTGTCTCTTACTTGGCAACAAATTAATTCCAATTTAATCATACTCAAGTGTAGAAAAACTTCTTGTTGGACAAATATAAGCAGGTCCAAAGACTTTATTACTTATTAATATTATTATCACTATTTAAAACACTTGGTTTAGTGCCTGAGCTAGCTACTCTCAGTGCTTTGGTAAGTTCCTTGTCATAGGATCCTCAGTGTAGCAAGAGCTTCAGCATCATCTGACAGAACGTACAGAGCATAGCCACGGAAAACTCCAACTACACTTAGATGCAATGCGCTCCAATTTAAAAACTTCACTTTGCCATGCAAGTTTGTATGACTCGTCAAGGTGAATGTCAGACATGAGAATCTTGCTATGGGCACTGGTTCTAGCACTGGGAAGGTACCTGCTCTGCCATATTTGGGAGCCAGCACTTTGCAATTAGTGGGTGCAGATGTGATGTCACAAAGGGGTCCCAGTGGGAGCCCGCATCGTTGTCTGACACTGACCAGGGAAGAAGGCACTCTCTGACTGGGCAGATGGTCATTAGTTAGGGCCACTCTGAACAGTTTTCATTCAATTACCATATTTTTCAAACTGTAAGATGCACTGGACCATAAGATACACCTAAGTTTTAGAGGAGGAAAATAGGAAAAAAATTTTGAAGCAAAAACTATGGTCAAATATTTTACCTGCTCCTTCCTCCTGTGACCCCGCTCCACCACCACACCCCCATTTCCTCCCAAATTTGGGGGGGAAAGTGCATCTTATAGTCTGAAAAATATGGTCATCGATTTTGTTGAGAGGCGACTAACTTTGGAAGATTCTCATTTCCTGTTGCCAGAGAAACCTACTGTATTCACTTCTGATTATTTTAAGAGTCAGACAAGTTATGCAATAAATGACTGCAATGCATATATAATTATATTTTTCTACATCTCAACTTGGTTTCATTCTCAAGTTCCCATATGGCCAGGCAGAGAAAAATAACCACAGCCAGTTCAGATTAATTTTGGTCAGGAGTTCCTCTGTTAACTCAGAGATATATGCTTCACCCTCTCATTCCTGATTGCATTTAAGTTGGGGAGGTGTTCGTGGCAGGGAGCTGAGCTGCTGATCCTACCTTCTCAGTACCCACTGGTACACCTGGGTCAGGGTTGGGCCAGGCCAAGACACCTGTGCCCTCCCCTGCCTTCCTGCGAGTGTGTGTGGCTCTCTCTGCCATACCTACTTCATTCACTCTTGCCAGCACGCAAAAATATTCTATAGTGATACTTGTCTACAGGGTCGTACCTGGAACACACTGACTTGGGGGGATTCTGTGAGCCTTGCTGCCTCGTCAGACTCCTTTTTAGACAAAGGTCCCCTTTTGGTTCCCAAACTATCTCAGACTTTTACTTGGATAATGAATATAGAGTGCAGAACTCATACTTGAGGCCATACAAATATCTTATGCTAAGACTTAGTTATTGCTGCCTCTTAAGTTTTCTTCTCAGCCTGGACAATATTTATTTCTGAGATGTATAGAGGCAGGGAGGTGGGAGTCAGTTATTTATTTATTTATCTATTTGTTTATTTATGGATGGGAGTCTTTTACATCTACAGTTAACTCATACACTTTATGTCCTACTTAAAGCCTACTAAAAATGCATCCTTTTGAAACTCAAAATCCTCTTTCTCACAAATCACTGTGTTGAGTTTTAAAAACTCTTTCTCTAAACTCAACAGCTAAGAACGTTCTCTTCTCTTGCTCAGCCCTGGTGTTTCTGCCATGATGGCCCTGCCCGAGTCTGATGGTGAGAGAGCTGGAGGATTGGAACACAGCAATTGTGATGATAAGATAATTACATGAACACAAAAACCTATTGATCAATAGTAACAGACTCTGGTTTCTCTTTTATCGCTTTATGAAATCAAGTCTGTTTAAAAAGGATAAAAGGAGAATAATATGCAGGATATCTGGATTAGAGATTCTTTGTCCCCTTAGTTTATAAAAACAGTAACATTTTTAAAGAGTTAAGTCAGATATGGAGTATTACTGATAAATAAGATTTCAAAACTGCATTTTCTGTAACTTTTTCATTCTGCAACGTAACAAAGGCAGTTGATTAACTGAAGCACATACTCTCCTTGAGAAGAGAATCTAAAATTTTAAATAGCCTTAACATAATTTCTTTTCTGTAGCAACATGATGAATTATGACTAAATACCAAATTATATCACTTCATTTCAAAGAAGATAAAAATAACTTAGTTCCTTGACAACATACAGTATTAAACAGTTATTTTGATAATTTGAATTTTAGAAAAGTTATCTCAGATGAAGAGGCGTTAGTAATTATAAAATTGACCAAATGTGATGTTTGCCTGAGTTACTTAGGATAATTTTCTTAGGGGAATAGCTTCGATTCTTTACTTCAAACCTACATCAGCTTCCTTTTATTTTTCCAATGATATCCAAATACTTTAACACAGTTCTCAGGGACAACCACGACCGGCCTGGACCCCGCCTCTCCAGGCTCTACTTTCCCTTTGCTTTTAGGAACCTGGCCCTCAGGATCCCGCTCACTTCCCGAACTGGCACAACCGATTGCATTCACCAGATGGCGCTCTCTTCCCCATCAATGAACTGGCTACCCCTTTGCCTCCACGGTTCCCGGCCTCAGCCCTACCTCCAGTCCTAAGGAATGTGCAGGCTCTCTCATATTTCTTCCGTGGCCTTTAAGGCTCCACTATATTGCGGACATTTGGATATTTGCGTAGTAAAAAGAGGACCAGGCCCAGAAGGAGACGAGTTGGGGGTTTACCTTGTTTCAAAAATCCTGGTGAGGCCTTTTCAATTCTTTGAATGGTCAGGTCTGTTTGAATGGTCAAGCCTTGCCAGGCAAGTACCAAGTTATATCACTTTATTTCAAAAAAGATAAAAATAACTCAGTTCCTTGACAACAATCTAAACCTTTTCTGTTTTCAACTAGTGGCATTTGGTGTCTCAGTTCAGTGCCATGACCTTGTACTGTTTTCAGTTGGAGTTTTATTGGCTAAAGTTGCCAACTCCTTGTGTACAGAATCAAATCTCAATTTCCAATAGTGCTTTGTACTCAGTAAATATTTGCTGAATCAAATAGAATGGCAGATGAAAAACAAGTTTATTGATACACCCAGTGGGATAAATGGGGAAAATAATGGTAAGCTTAGTTATTTTATTTGACTAAATAAATGTTAATGTTACCAAATTTTATCTCATTGACAAGGGGTAGTTGAGGGGTTGATTATGGGGCCCCCTTGGCCGTCCATCCACCTCAGCCAATAATTGTGATTTCCTTCTCTTATATCTGTAGAGTAAAAGTTTTAGTATTCTTTATTTGAAAAAGTTAAGGGGAGGTATTTGAAGTAAATGAGGGTGGGGGAGGGGAGAGGGTGCAGACAACTGTAATTGAACAACAATAAAGTAATATTAAAAAATAAAAGTTATGTAGTAAAAAAATAAAGTAAATGAACTTTTATTTTTTAAGTGAAAGAATAGGGAAAGGGGGTGGGGTAAAAGTTGAATTTTGAGAGGGAAATGAAACACCACTTGTCAAGGCCCTTCAGAATTCATCTGCAAGACTTCCACCAAGATGGAGGCATAGGTACCTACACTTTGCCTCCTCGCACAACCGAAAGGACAACAACACATTTGAAAAGAAAAGGGACCAGAACTGACAGAAAGTCAAATTGTATGGAAGGCTGATGACCAAGGAGTCAAAGTAGAAACATTCCTCCAGACTGGGAGCTGGGACCCTCAGGCACTGTCTGCACTCTTTCCTTTGAGGACTTCGTCAGTGCCAAAGAGAATGGTGCACATCAGCCATTCTAATAAAGTGTTCATCATAAGTCTGTATTAAGCTCAAGTCAGACAGTAGAGACTTGCAAGAATTGAATCTTCTTCTAGGATGTTTGATTCTGAAAGGTGTTCAGAACCTAAGTGACAGGGTTATTCTGTACATATATGCAATATATAGCTTACTTTCCCCATTTCTTTGTAACTGTTTTTAGCCATAGATTTATGCATTATGTTAACTTGATTTTTATATGTGTTTTAAAACTGTTACCTGTACACAATAAATAAATAAATAAACAAAATATAATAAAATATGTGGTAGATTAAAAAAAAGTGACACTGATGATTTGTTTGTATGTGGTAGTTCACAGCAAAGGGCTGAATATTAACTATTAATTCATGTTTCATTTGATAAGCTTCTGGAAAAGCTCAAAAGCCTTGCCAGGCAAATATCAAGTTATATATCACTTTATTTCAAAGAAGATAAAAATAACTCAGTTCCTTGACAACAATCTAAACCTTTTCTGTTTTCAACAAGTGGCATTTGGTGTCGCAGTTCAGTGCCACGGCTTCACTATTTCTGAGAAAATTAAAAAAGTAAGTTTACCTCTATCCTTCTTAGTCCATCACTTTCTGCTATTCAATTACATGCTCTTTGCTTGTGGGTACCTGAAATAGTGAGAAAGAATAAAAAAAGCAAATTAAATATAACTAAATAACATTTGTGAAAGGTAAATATTTACAATTTTAATCGATGACAGACACACACTTCATCAAACTATCAGCATGCAACCCCAGCTGCAAAGACTGAGCAGCGATATGCCTAAGCTGGTTAGCAGCAAAAAAGTAAACCAATCACATCGACAAAAGCCACCATAAACAAAAAAACTGTATTTAAAGGATTAACAGTTTTGGCATTCATCCCTACCATCAAGTCTTTCACTTTCTTTCTTTTTTCCATCAAAATTTAGCTTACGTTTGATGTTAGCAAGAGTTGCATTACTATTATTGTTAATTTTAGTTCTGTTTATTAACTTGAGGGTTATATATTGTAAAATAATTTTGGTGCCTCTAGTTAATGTTAATTAGTTGTTTTAATAACCTATAGACCTATTTGTTATATTTTTGTAGGTTTACTTTTTTAACTATCAGGAACTTAATAACTGAGAATATTTAACATTACTGTTGCATATGCAAAATTACAGAGTTACTATTAGTGTTACCTGTTTAACGTTTAGTCATCCTTTGAGTCCTGCGACATATTTCCTTAATAATCATCAGCCATCAAGTCTGATAGTCTCAAAAGAAATATCAGCCCTCTAAACTGCCTTCAAGGGCGGTGATATTTAGCACTGAAAATTACAAATAAAGTTTTTGAGGTTGAATAGCAACAACTGGCCAGTGACACTGATGATTTGTTTGTCAAAACAAATTGTTATCAACTACGCAAATGAAGTCCACGCACTCCTTGGAGTGAAAACAATAAAGTGAATCTACGCGATGCTTACATGTTGGATGGGATATTTAATGTGCGGGGAAACTCAAAGGTTGAAGAACTAGGCATTTAGACAGTGGTAAGTGGTAATCTTACCTCTTTATACTCCATTACTCTTTCTCACGAGAGACATGCTAATGCAAACAAGTCAATCAGAATTTTTGTTTAGCAAGATAAAGCTTAGAGGATAGTTTAAAATCCATTTATTTTTCTAAATCCAGTTTTTTTTCCATTAACATGTTATACATTAGTGTTTACTAACCATGATTCATGTAACAGTTTAGTTTGTTAACTTTTAAATTATTTAACAACCATAAGTTATTAATACATTTTTTAAGTATTACACAAATATCTTAAAACAAGCTTGGGTTCATTTTTGTAATTTTTAAATAGAAAACATTTTAGGCATCTCTTGAAGAAGAAATAAAGCAGACATTTAAAGCTAGAAAACAAGTAATTCCAAATTTAGTTTTTACAAAAGTTTTCAGCTTTATTGACAAATTATGGCAAACATATTTGACAAATTGTGGTTTCCTATTTAGAGAAGCTTACACATGGAACTTTATGTGTGTTTTTTTTTCTTTTTTAACAAATACAGGTTAAAACACTGAACAAATTCAGTTAGCTACATACATACAGTAGCTGCTTGTTTTCAACCCCATTAAAACAGCATTTAAAATTAAATTTACAAACTTAATATCAAACATCTTCATCTAACTAACAAATATTAAAAGACAGGTTAAAACATCTTATCTACAACTTTATTATCAGCTAGTTCAAAAATCATATTACAGTCTTTTAGCAACCCTAAACAACGTTTTTGCTAGTTGATTGAGACTCAAAAATCTGTTAACAGATTCATGCTCTTTCTTAAAAAAAAACAAAACAAAAAAAAGAAAAAAGAAATAAAAAGATTACACACAACAATGAAAAATAACCAGGAGAATATCATCCTACTGAATGGTTTATAGACAACGCTTGCCAATGTCTTTTTTAGTCCGTTTTGTAAAATACTAGTGTCAAAGTCACGCCAACAGTATAGGGGAAATACAAGAACTATACGAGAATAATTATGAGAAGTTATCCCTAGAATAGGAAAAAAGAAAGGACTATTACTTGTCTTGTTGCTGTTTTTGTGGCGACCACAGGCTATGAACTGTCTTTGAGGTGAGGTCACGGCTGAGGAGGACCTTCAATATCTACCATAGGGGTGCTCCCTGTATGCCCCTCTGGCTGACCTTGGCGGTGGTGCCTTCAGGCTGGAGCGGGTTGTGGCCCATTCTTCTGGTGCTATGAACGAGAGAAAGATAATAACGTCCACATGGCTTCAGAGTTATCAAGAATAATCGTTTAAGACATAATAGTCAACCCAAGAAGGGAGAATAAAGGATCTCAACACGGACAGCTCAAGCCTTACTATATGTTCCACATGGTGAGATCATCCAAATATATGTATTTTGAAATGCAGCAACTTGGAATTCAACTTGCAGGGCATTTTTTTCAAGAAGAGAAAGGTGAAGTTCTTGGATAGCTCACATTTATTGTGTTAAGTTTCTATACCACAAAAGAGCAAGAGGAGTATCAGTGTAAACCACTCCATGTTTAATCCTGTATGTAGACTCCCAAAAGAAATTGTGTGTAGAAAACCATTACCATTTATTCCCTTATACATACAATAAAAATAAATTTAAAAATATAAAAAAAGAAAGAAAACCAGTGTTTTTTAGGTCTTTATTAACTTGAGAATCACCTGAGAATCTTAAAATGAAACAGAACGAAAAATGACTACTGTCTGTTCTATGCATCCCCAACCAAAAGACTAGAAAACTCCATAGGGTAGGACCTAGGATTTGGCATTTTACAAGTGCTCTTCTAGAAGATTTTTTTGGAGTCCCAGGATGAGATTCACTGTACAAAACTGTTCTAGACAAAGATAGTCAGAAATAAGCAGGATATGGAGTAGAGTAAATTTTAAGTAGCAAAATCAATTAAGAAAAAAAATCTCATACTAGCTTTTCAAAATAAAGAAGTTGGAAAATAAAGAGGTATTAGTTCTTTAGGAAAACTCTTCATTTACCCATTAATCAGACTTTCAGTAAGCTTAATGTTTTGGAATGTAACAAGCAAGCAAGCTTTTGAGTATTGTGGAAAATGGCTTTTGCAAAGATTATGCCCCCCCCCGAAGAGAAATACAGCCCTCCTTCCAAGTGCCAAGGACTTAATAATGGGTTTGTGGTGGCTTGTGTGAAGCCAGAAACAATGTTATGCCGGTCTTTCAAACAGAATGTAGTTCTTGCGTAGAGAGCAGATTTCCTGCGTGGGACTGTGGTGGGAGGAAGCATGGACATAAGAAAAAGGATTACTTAAAAGAGACACACTGACATTGACAGCTGATGTAAAAGGTGGTGGTGATGACAGTATCACCTGGAAAATCACTGCAGACTGAGGCCAGCTGATGTGGAATATATGCCCCCAGGCAGTTCAAGTACAACTAAGAATATCTCTAGCAAAAACAGTAAGAAAAATTTAACTTGCACTCACTATACAATACAGAAAAATAATCAAAACTTTATCAGTGTAGAAATAAATAGCATTTACATGGGTAAACTTTGGGGTTTTGAGCATCAGGATATTTTTATTACAAATGATATCACGATAAATGAAAAATTATATGTTTTTCACTGAAGTTACCTGCTCATGCTTATTTCAATATGTAATAGGGCTTAAATTAGAAGTAAGAGCCTAAGTAACTGTAAGAAATGCTACCCGTACTCAGAATAGAGACCTACCTAGACCAGGCAAACTATGGCCTATGAGCCAGCTCTGGTCAGCTGCCTATTTTTATAAATAAAGTTTTACTGAAAACAGACATGCTTGTTTACTAACCTACTGTTTCTGGCTGCCTTCACTCTACAAAGGCAGAGCTGGGTATTGTGACGCAGACGACACACCCGCACCACCTACGCTGGTTACACTCTGGGCTTTCCCAGAGACCCTGCTGTAGACCCTGTTGTCTTCCTCGTGGGAGAACACGGGGGTTGGCCCTTCTGAAATGATCTCTTGAGGAAAGAATTTAGCCCAAGCTGCCCAAATATTTCAACATAGACATTGCAGAGAATAATTTTATGTATGTACTTGACTGGACTTAAATAAACCTGTCTTTGATGCACTAGCATGGAAAGTGAATTTTTGCTTACAAGTTTGACAGTATGTCCTGAACTTCATGTCATATAAATTTTATGCTTTGTCTAAGAATAATCAAGAATGTGTCAATGTTCTTGTCCTCTAGTGGTAAAATCTACCCCTCTTTATTGTTTTTAACAAAGGAAATGTACCGCTTTTGGCTTCATTTGTTCTAGAGTGTTAGAGAGTGCGAGGCTGCAGTCTACGGGGCTTTCGGAGCTGAGATAATATAGGTTTCAAGCTTCCCCAGAGCATGGGTGTTCTGGGTCCTTTTCAGATGCTCTGTGTTCCCGGTAGCTTCTTCAAAATAGTGAATCAACCTCGAGCAGAGTGAAAGCAATACGGGCCACTTCTAGCCCTAAATTTGTCAGAACTGTTAAACTGGCATAATCCCGGGGTCTTGCTGCAGAATACGTGTTTAAAATGAACTCATTGACTTGGCTTTACTTGGCTTTATCAGACAGCTAATTGATGGACTAAAGGATTACATTTCTAAACTGTTGGCCAACATTAAAATAGGAAGTGTCACTGTTTGCTGCTATATCCCAAGTGCCTTGAGAAAATGCAGTGCTTAACAGGCGTTGAATGCAATGAAAGACTACATGAATGCATGATTAACTCTAGGAACTATGAGGCAGAAAGAGCTTCCAATGACAACCTTGAAAACAGTAACAACTGAGCTGAAGAAATGTAATATTAACTATAAAAGCTTTATAACTAGAAATCTTAGATATTTCTTAAGAGAGTTGAAATCAGACTTCTTACTCAAGAGGTTTAATTAGCTATGTACCAAAAATATTCACTGCTGGATTCAAGGAAATAATCATAGTGGAATCCCATTACAAAAAGGTATAAAAATATGTTTCATTGAACAAAAAATGTGCTCTCTTTAGATCTCTGTGTATATGCAAATTAATACTACGATCTTTCCTCCTAGGAAAAGGGGACAACTATTAGTCTACCATAATTGTAATCAGAAAGTCAGCCAAAGTGAATTTCTACACAGGCAAAGTGAGTTTTAGATTTTCTAAAATTCCTTACCTTTAGTAGAGGAAATCAAGGATTTAGTTCACTTAATTCAGATCTTGGGTCCACTGTTTACATGTTCTCAATAATAACAGTGAATTGAGTTTTGGAAAATATTGTTTCTATTTGTGCCAAATTTCCTTGGTCTATATTTTCCCTAGTATCATGTTTATATATAGTATAGCCACACACAGACAGCACCATATGATAATACAAGCAAGTGCATCTCGGTGAATTTTGTGTCTAGTCTTTGATCTGCATGGAGTGTTTTTTTGTCATCAACATTGTGTGTCATGAAAACTTCCATGGTCATCCCGCCCCCTTGTTGCTCACCAAAAGCTCTTCGATTTCTTTACTACACTCTAAGTATCAGAGATAGAAGTGATTCTTAGAAATCTAAAAGCATCTTAACTTGAATCTGCCATGGAAGCTTACGCACAGAAAAAACCCAAACAAAGGAAGAGATACATTATTATAAGGGCCTCATCATTGGAATTCTCTAAAATTTGAAGTTACAAAGGCCCAGGAATGCACTTAAAATATATCTGTCTTCTAGGGGTTCTCCTATTCAACAGACAAAGTGGATTTAAAATATTTTAGGGCTTCACAAAAAATTTGGAGTCCTGGCCAATTGTTTCCATTCCCATGAGGTATTCTAGGATGTTTTTTTTTTTTTTTAAATCATTGCAGACAATGAAATTTAGAGATAATCTTCCCTTGTCCTTCTGAGAAATGATAAAGGAAGTGAGGTCCTCTCAATGTCAGGATCAGTGTCATGTGAGAAGCACTAGCTAGACTATGCATGCGGATTGAGCAAATAAATAAGCTATTGCTTAGAGAAAGTGAAAAATAACTGTCTGCCAAGTGGAGATTACTGGAGTGGTTTACAGAATTGTGGACCTGGAAATAGCAAATGAGGATATGAGAATCAGAGCTTAAGTGACTCGATCAAATTCCCACCAATTTTAGACTTCCTAATTTGGATTTTAATGTACCATTTGTATATGAAATAAGTAGAGGGGGAAGACAAAGCATTCAGAAAGCAAACTTTTTCTTTTTTTATTCTTTACTAAATATCTCCTATGCCAGTCATTGTACTTAGCCCTGCATATGAGGATAGTTTAAGGAGCCTTAAGGAGATCCCAGGACAAAACTAACATGAAATTTCACAGATTACAGCTCAATTGTAATTGATATTTGAAGAGAAAGCTGGGGATAGCTTAGAGAAGGGTGCTACTACCAACTTCCATCATTCAGCTGAACTTGGACTGAACTCTAGATTTATTCATCTCAAAGAAGTAATTTTCTGAGCAAATATGTAGCATAACTAAGAATTCAGACACTGTTTAACCTATTTAAGAGAGCTCATTTTCTTTAAAGACTTTCCTGTATTAATTACTTTTATCGTCTGGCTTTGTTTCTCAAACTGAATTCTAAGATCTACAAAGGAAGAGAGCTTTCAAGGTGACAGATACGAAGTAAGAACACCATAAATATTTCAAGTTTTACAGAATGCCATAGAATGCATCTTCATTACATGCTAATAAGCATCATCAAGGAACATCTTACTTCGATAAAGAGGTGTAGGTTACCCAGGTAACTCTCCTGGTGCATTAAATGTTATCTAGTGACCCGAAAAGCTTCTGCACTCGGGCAAGCACTCCGCCGTCAGCAGAATCAGCACTGTTAGGTGGTGTGCATTTCTCCAAGTGCTCTCATTCCTGTCAGGGGACCAGCTGCTTTGGGGAGCATTCAGAGTAGGAAGGGAGAATCTGGATGGTTTTTAAAGTTGCAAAACAGTCTTCTCTGACTGTTCCAGAGATAGTGTAAAGGTTGAGGTTAGTAGGGGGAAAAATGAAGCATAGGAACAAGTAGCCAATTTAGGAAAAGTTGGCATTATTTAAGTACCTGGAATGTACACTTTTAATGTTTTTCTTTCTGAAAATAGGTTTTAAATGCCACCTTCTGAGTAAATTAACTTTAAAGATTAATTCAGAAAAGATGTAGGAATCATCAATATTATTGAGGGCATAGTCCTTATGTGCATACTTTGCTAGGCCTACGTAGCTAGTTGCTTATATTTCTGAGATCTGAAAAAGAGTCTCAGTTTTTCTTTTAAACAACTACAACAAAATAGCATGGCTCATGCTATTTATTTTTGGTACACTATGAAGCACTATGCAAAACCCCAACTACGGTAGGAAACCTAAGTTAATCTCTACGACCACAGGCTTCTAGTGTTTTGGTTTGCCAGTCATTTTAAGAGCATTACAGCGAGGTTGATGAAAATGCATGCTGGCTGTAAGCCATTGAGACAAGTTTGTTGGTCTCAGCTAAGTTTCTGAACTTTCTGAGGAATATCATTCTTACATAGAAGAAAGCATCTTTCTAATATATACTTACATGTTATTTTATGGCTACTTTTTCCCAAAGAAAATATGTTCAGTCAGATATTTTGTTGTTGTTGTAACTCATGTAATAATATCCATTTTCCTAACATAATTAAAAAATATCTATCCAATTTAAAAATGAAGATATTACCATCACATCTTCTAAGGGGGAAGCCCAGTACTAGGCATTTATGGATATTATTAGCAAACGTAACTTTCCTGCAAGATGGGTGTTACTGTTGCCTTTGTTTTTAAGACGAGGAAACCATAACTCAGAATTTTTCCCTCTAAGAGTCTCACCATCTTTCCACTACGCCTTCCATCTAAAAGAATTCCTGACCGCCACTTCTTTTTCTGTCCCTTTCTTTCCTATAAAATTGGACTTTAGTTCATCCCCCTTGGATTGTATAATAATTGGTGACTCCAACAACAAAACAATTGGTTAGCTAATGAGTGAGATTGTGGCTTTAATTTTGTTAACGATGTAGGCTGCATGAGCTGACTTTGTTGAAGGGCAAATCTGGATGTTCATTTACCCAAAGTAGATGGTAGGGTCCTCTGCTCTGCTCTCAGCATTTAAAAATATTGATGGCCCAACCATTTCATCCACACATTTTGTGTGGTCACTATTTGCAATTGATGAGTTTATTGTTTTAAGATGCAAATGGCAACAAGGAAAAATATTGAAGTAGAAATATATGACCAGCATCTGTTTTCACAAATGAGCATAGTGAATTACATTCCAAGAAGAGTTAATTTTAGTTCACCATCATTTATGCTCTCAGGAAATTCAGTCAGTCTATGGGAAGCTTTTATCACTGTTGCAAATTTTTAACTCGATATTTCCTATTAGAAAAAAGTAACACCTGGGATAATCCACTTGGAGAATAACAAAGGTCTGGGTATTTCTAAACACTCTATGCTTACCTCAGAATCTTATGAAGCACATAGCAGACACCTGATAAACATTTATTCAAAAAATTAATTGTATTTAAATATTTTACATTTTTTGTATCCATAAAAGAAGCCCCAGATGGATCCATCACTTTGAATAGAAGTCCCAAGAGTCTTGCCCCCAAGGCTACATTTGAATTCTGACTTTGCTTTTTTTGTTGTTGTTGAAAGAGCCCTTATGCAAGTCTCTTAATCTACATACTGATGACACATTTTAACTGTCACAAACCATTCTGAGCTGCTGACATGTATATCTAACTTCCTGTGGGACATCTCCTTAGGTGTCTCCAGTCAACTTTGTCCAAAACTAAACTTTTTCCCCATACTACCTATTACTCTTCCCAAGTTTCCAAGTCAGCAAATGGTGCTTCTACCTAACAGCTATCTCATTACCAACCAAAAACTCTTGGCATCTTAATGATCTCTCTTTTTGCCAAATGGACCTAAGCAATAACCAAGCTTTATCTTTTCTTTCTTAATATGTATTTAATCCTTCCATTTCTTTCCATCCTCATTAACCCTATTTCACTGAAAGCCATTATCAGAGTTGTCTGGAAAGCTGGTTACCTAGGCACCTTTTGTTCCTTTCTATAATTTTAGCCATGCTATTATATATATATGCAATAGTATTTATTATAATTAGTATTATATATTATATATGTTTTATATATATTTCCTTCTTTGTGTGCGTGTGTGTGTGTGTGTATGCATACACACTATTCTTCTCCACCTTCTAGCCAGAGGTCCTTTACTGAGTACTATTGATTAGGTCTATTCAATTAATCTTACAGCACATTCAAAATCAAACCTAAATACCTTAGCAAGGAATTACATGCTATGCCTAACTTGATGTGATCCCTAATTTCATCCTAGACAATTGGAGTTTTTTTAACTTCAGGTCTGAAAATACAAGATGTTGTTGGTAAAGTTAAGATATTAAAATACATTTCTCTAAAGGAGAAAGTCTTATTTTTGCAAAGAAATAGGCTCAGAGCCAACTAGAAGAAGGGATCAGGAAAACAAATCCATTTAAGGTTTTAAGTGCAAAATACCCAAAATTTATGTACCCATTAAATTTTGGCAAATGAATGATTTCACTTTACTTAATGTATTGAGAAAAACAATTCTGATTTCTTTAACAATTAGTAAAGGTTTATGGATTAGCTTCTTGGATTACTTATTTTGAGTCATCTTAAGAAAGATAGTGATGCTTTCTGGTAGGGATCTTACCAACCAGAGATAGACTGGGCCTTTGGGTGCTTTTTAAGAAGAGCCTCTCTTGCTACTGGCGAATTTTTCCTAAATATCAAAATTCTCATGCCAATTTTGATGATCCAGATCCATCTAATCTTTGAAGAAGTTTTTTAGGTAAAATCCTAAACTGGCTTTTAATAGTAGAGGTTTCCATTTGGCCACCTGAACCATGAAACAGATAAATAACAACTAACTCTGGAGTCCAAACTTCACATATAACAAATATAAATGTTTAAGAGTAGTACATATTGAAAATAGGAATGGGTAAATTTAGGAAGACAGTTGATAAATATATGAATAATCTATAATAAGGAAAATTATAAAAACTTTGGAGGGTAAAATTCTGAAATACACCTGTGGACTTACTAATTGGTGCTTGATATATCTCTATTAACTTTAATTTGATTCAATGTAATGTGGATCTGTGGTCATGGTTGGATTTTTTAAGCCAGGAATTAAATCCATTTTTTTTTTTTTTTAAGTTTTGGTATGGAAATCTTAGGGCCATTTTTTTTAACACACTTTCATTTTTGTACTTACTCTTGTTTAATACCACGACATTTACTTCATGTATATACCCAATTACCGGATCATAGTGTGGTCATACAAGTTGGCCTTTGGTGTTACATTTAGGTTGTTTGAATTACTGCTGTTTCTGACTGTGAACTCCAGGAGAGTTAAAAACAGTGACCAACAAACTTGAGGCTGCACCAGGAATAGCTTGCCAATTAGTTTAGTTTCCAATGGGTGATTTTTATAAGCTTCTCTGTTCCCAGGTGAGGCCACCATGATTTGGAAGGTTAAGAATCACTGTAAGTCAAATATCCTGTGATCAGTATAAGACCCCTTCACCTTGGTAGTGGTGTTTTTCAATTAGTTATTTGGTTTTAGTCCTTACCCCACACATTTTACAGATGGTCATATTTCATAATAACTTGACTTTATTTGTACCATTTTATTTCTAATCGCCATCTATTAATGACTGACAAATTACATATGTAAAATTTAAACTTATAGTTTATTCTTGACTTTCTATATATCTTGTAGCTATCCAATAATATAGGCCAGTGGTTCTCAAAATTTTAAATAAATATGTATCTATCTTCTTACTTTGGACTTAAGATCTCATCTAAGTAAAAAGGAGGTAAAGATGCCAGCTAGAGGAAGGATTTCCAAAACGGAAGGTACAGAAAAAATATAGTGAATAATAATTGGACATGATATAGAACCTCATCTGACTTCAATTTTAAAAATACTTTTATTATTGCTAAATAAAATCCTGAGTCAATCAAAAGCTTACAGAGTTCAGCCATAGGCTTTTTTTGAAATACACATAAAGACTTTATGAGAAATAATGGAAGGAAGAATAAGAATGTTGATATAAAATAATAATTCTCTTCTCAAAGAATTTCAATAAAGTCTTTATCAGTGGAGAAGGCAGGCTGGGTGACACAGCTTCACAGATGCAGAGACTGAATTTGTAGTTATTTCATTATCTTATTCCCCTGAATCTCTTATTTCTATATTTGAGAACAAAAATGAGCCTGGTGTATCCACAGACCAGCGCTAAGTTATGGGTGTTAGAAAATATCAGGCCTTAAGCTCAGCAAAATGTTAAACTAGCTGTTTAACCAGCTCTTACTCTCTGGGCTTTTGGCTGGATGTTGCCTCTGTCTGCTTTCCCAGGTGGGTGCTCTTATCTCACCGCCTGCCCCACAGAAACCTAGGCTAGCCTTTGTCCCCGGTTACTGTGAGGTAACTTCCAAACCTTGAATTTCTTGGAGCAACTGGATCCATAGTGGATCCCTGTGACCACACCCAGTCCTTTATGCTAATGAGATGACTGAGGATGGGGGCTAGTCATGCCAAAAAGACCAATCATGAAATTAGGGGAATCGGGCTTTAGCCGTGTGATACCAGCTCAGACTAGGGAAAGGAAGAGGCTGGAGATGGAGATGATTCAGTCAATCATGCCCACAGAATAAAACCATAAAAACAGTGTGAACATTTGTGTTTAAACGAGTTTCCCTGGTCGCAACACTTTGAGTGCTGTTACCCAACAGGGTGCCAGGAAAACAGTGCAGCCCTGAAGATTTCGAAAGCTTTGCGTTTGAGACTCTCCCAGACCTTGCCTTTTGTGCCTCTCCTTTTGCCATGTTCTGCTTTCTATCTTTTTGCTATGATGAAACTGTGATTTTAAGTATAGCGCTTTGCTTAGTTATATGGGTCATTCTGGCGAGTTATCAAACCTGATGGGGCGGTTCGAACCACCAAATTTGTGGCCAGCTGGTGAGAAGCAAGCGTGGCCTGGGGTTTCCTAAACTTGTGACTGGTTGTGACGTGAGGGCAGTTTGGGGCAGCATTGCGCCCTTAACTTATGAAACACCCCTTCACCCAGTCTCTTTTGTTTGCTTTCCCCAATCTCAGCAGCCTGAATCTTAGCTCTTTGCCCTGATTGGACGTATCTCCTGGGATATCTGTCTACTGTCTGCTCCTGCACACGCTGAGTGTGAGAGGCCTTCTCCTGAGATCTTCCTGCACAAGTATAGGCTCCATGGAGACTGACCTATCTGGTCTATGTTATTTGTGTTTTTCCTGGCACATCTCGTTCCAACTAAGCTATGTTTGACAAGGTACCAATATGGTTAAATCATTTGTTCAATACAAAGACATTATTTAAATAATCAATAATTATAATTACATTTTAACTGGCATAGTTTTTATCAGTTCCTATTGAGTCATTCAATAAACTATGACAGATTTAATAAATGAAGTGTTTTACCTTTACTTCAGAACGTTTATCTTTTTTTAATCCACGACCTCTGTTAATAAACACAAAATCTTCCCAAACTCTGGACATAAGGTAAAGACCTCCTAAGGCAGCAATCTCCTGGGTATATATTTCCATAGCTGGTGTATTTCCACGTAGGCAAGAAAAACGTGTTCTTAGTGTTATAATTTGCATTGTGTACTTTGTGTTTTAAAAACAGCTCCTTTTTTCAACATTCTACTATAAATCTATATCATATTGAATATACTTTTTGTGTGTTCTTTGTTCACCCTATGACTCTGACAATAGATCTCTCAACTCTCCCCTTCTCTTGTTAAAATGATTGCAGCTTTAACTCAGCAGAAAAAAGGTGAAAAAAACCTTTCCTATGCCTAGTTTTCTTGTCTTAAAAAGAGAGCTGTTAGATGCATGTGGATTATAATTTTTTGTGGACCCTCTATCTGTTGGGTAAATTTTAGACAAATTCAGCTCCAGGATTTAACTGTTTAACACACAGTTGTTCAAAAAGGGACTAAATTCTATTTTCATTAACTAAATATTTAGCTTTTAAAATGTGAATTCCAAATTCCAGGTTTTATAACACAAGGTTTACTTACAAAATACCTAATTTTCTAAAAGTGGTCTGCATAAAACATGTGCTGCCTCCAAGACGGCAAATGCCTGGCACAGATGTGACCCTTCATTAAAGGGAATTCATGCATCTCACCGTGGGAAATGTAGCTCTAATGTTCCACGTCTAAGGGAGAAAAACACTCCCGTGGAACATGGGATGGCAAGCAGGACCCACGTGTGTGACAACGGAATTTCCTGTGGGTAAATCAGGATGGCATATTTCCTAGAGTTAAAACTTGCTCATGCTAAAACCTCTCTCTTCCTGAATCAAAGAACTTATGCTAATGCATGCCTAGCTTCCTCAGACCTGTGTTGACAATCACTGGCCTATTGTCTTTTCATTTGCATATCTATCCTCTTGATGCACCATCTTGGGCGTCTACCACCTAATGTAAATCTACAATTCATGCATAGTTAATGAAGACCATTCTGATGTAATGTGCCCGAAAAAATGAAAATAAAAGCCTATCAGGGCATAGCTCTTGGCCTCTCTCAGAATGATTGGAGAGGGGTCACGTGGTCCCGAAATTTCTAGTCCAGTGTATTACATGTGAATTTATTCATTCACCTGCCATGGCATATGAATCCTGCTGCCCAGAATTCACGACAATTCATTTTAAGTTCACAGGCTGCTGTTCTTCATGCTCCAATGCATGTATCTATCTATACCTTAATCTCAGTCTTAGCTTGTGATAGGACCACCCAGAAGTCTTTAAAACTGATCTCCAGTTCTTATCCTCAAAGACTATGATATAGCTGATCTGGGGTGGTAACTGACACATTGGTAGTTTTTTCAGTACTCACCAGGTGATTCTAAAATGTGCAATTAAGGTAAAAATTCTCTGATCTAAAATATTGAAAAAGTACTTCCAATTTTGTCTAAAATTGCTGAATTTAGAAGTGCATAATCCAAAACATAATTGAAACTGTAAATAGAGTTAACAAAATTAGCAATGCAAGCAATGAAGTAGTTGTGCATTGCTCTTTCTGATCGTTTCTTGCCTAAGCAATATAATCTTCATTTATTATTAAGACAAGCTGGATTGGAAATCTACCTCATGGTAACTTCTGAAATAGTAAGAAACAGAAAATTAAAAATTTTAAGTTAATTTTAAACTGAATTTTAAAATACAATATATTAGTCTTTCTTTCAGTTAAAAATAAAGTGCATAAATCTATATTAAAATTAAGTTGAATAAATCATAGTACTGTTTTCAATAGCTTATCATGTAACAACTTCAATATTTATAAATTCTAAGAAAAATAAATTGTTTGTATACACTAGTTTTTTAAATGAACATAAAATCTTACCCATATTAAGAAAACTCATCTTCATTGTAAAATCAGTTTCCTTAAATTTCTATTTCTATTTAGTATTAAAAATAGACAGTCGTTGCTCTGGAATCACATGGCTGGCATGCTAACCACTTAACTTTATTTCCCCTTGCTGTTTTACAGATTAATCAATGGAGGGCTTATTTTCACACTGGGAGAATAATCATTCAGCTCCTCAACCCAAAATTAATGCATTCATGTTCTGCAATTGATCTGAAGTGAGACACTCAGATGTCCTAGAATACAGCACAAAAATTCTTTTGCTTTCATTGATTTAAAGACAGTGTATTAACATTATCCTCCTTGGTTCCACACAGCTGTCATCTAAAATGTCACTAGAGAATAGATGCATAATTAGCACTTCAGTTCATACATTAAATACATTTTAATAACAGCTCTTTTCTCCGAGAAAAGAATATTGCTGTCCATTCTGAGCTGTCAGTCTTGAAGAGAATTTAGAGGGTGTTTCTTACATGAAGCATTGCTTAGCCAAGTTGATCTATGTAATGTACTTAAAATGCTTTCTTATTGAATTATGACCTAATTAGACTTATCCAAAACCATTGTAATGACTAGTACATTAGGGAATATTTTAAAAATGCAGAAACTGATTTGAAATTCCTGTAAGCCAAATATTCAGGTTCCAAAAATAAACTCAAGTTGCCAGAAATTTAATATTTAAGTGTTAATCAGATAATAATTTAACATCAATGAAATATTTAATAAATATCAATACATTAAATATTAATATAATAAATAATATATTGTAATTTTGTCCTAATATTTATTTAAATATTTAAGAGATTTATACTTATATTACAATAAGAAAAATAGTTAATATTTAATACTAAATTTCTGCCAATACCTTGAATAATTTAATTGCTGTGAAGCCCAAAAGGATACATGATTTTCTTGGAAGTCAACATATTTGCTACTTGAATATGCATTATAGGCCCAAAAGAGACAAATACAATTTCATCTGGTGATGCACACACATACAATGTGTGACAATTCAGAATGAGTGACACACTGAATGACTGTATTTTTACTTCTAGTGGTTTATTTAAGACCATTTCTGAAAGAATTCTGAATGAGAGGTACCATCTGTGAGTCTTTTGAATGCACAACACAACTGTCCCAGAGAGCAGCCCTTCTTCCCTCCCCACGACCTTCATTTGCCCCACTGTTCTTTGCGCCAACCAGAGCAGGAGAGGAGGGAGTCGAAGTAAGTGACCACAGCCGCATACTGTCAGACTTTGGGTATACCCAAGAAACAGGATTGGGGTCATTTTCTTTGTAAAAGTACAGATATTCCATTGAGATTTAATATCTGTACCCATTATACAGCCAAAATGTAAGAGAAAAATTACTAATTCAGAATGGAGGTGAACATATAAGTGCAAATGTAAGATTTACATTTTAGAACAAATGTTAATTGATTTACAAGACTGTGAACTTCATTAAAGACAAACTATAAATGGATACTACGTAATATGTGAGGTATGAAAAATTAACTAAAAACATCAACCTATAAATGACATAAATAGGGCTTCAAATTACTGTTCCACGTGCATATTTAATTTTATTCTTCTGCCTATTTGGATATATAAATTGAGCAACTTATCAGCAAGAACCCTGTACTTAAATCTCCCTCTATATAATACTTAATACCAGAAGCTGAATGTATGTAATGTGTATTAATGTAATTAGACTTAAAGATTATGATGCCAAAATCTTTTTATTTCTCGTCATTTGACTTGGTCCTTTTTCTAGTGTCTATGTAGGATAGAGAATATGAGAATGATCCAGATTTAAATCTCATGACCATATGGATTGACACACAAGTATTTTCTTTACTTCCTGGTTACACAAAAGAAGGGAGTATCCCTCTTCAACTGAACATACTTACAGTAATTCTGATAGCACATGTGAAAATATATTAAAATCTGCATTTTTTTCAAGGTACAATCCTAATGATTGGACATGGACAACCATGTGGTGATTGCTGGGGGGAGGGAGTATAAGGGAACTAAGTGGTAATGGAAAAAATACAATAAAGATTAAATAAAAAATTAAAATGTTTTTTAAAAAGTGAAAGAAAACTTTCCTGCCTTGTTTTATGATAGGAAAATCTTAAAGGAATTTTTATAAAACAGTGTAAGTTGTGTTCTCTTTAAAAATAAAACATGCATAATGGAACAAAAATTTCAAAAATTTATATGGAACCACAAAAGACTCTGAATAGCAACAGTGATCTTGAGGAAGAAGAACAGAGTTGGAGGAATCACACTACCTAATATCAAACTATACTACAAGGCCATAGTAATCAAAACAGCCTGGTACTGACGTAAAAACAGACACATAGAGCAATGGAACAGAATACAGATCCCAGAAACAAGTCTACAATTTTATAGTCAATTAATATTTGACAGAGGAAGCAAACACATACCATGGGCTAAAGATAGTTTGTTCAATAAATGGTGTTGGGAAAATTGGACACATAAGTGCAGAAAAATGAAACTAGACCACCTTCTTACACCACACATAAGAATAAATTCATAATAGATTAAAGACTTAAATGTTAGACCCGAAACCGTAAAAAATCCTAGAAGAAAACAAAACCTCAGACATCGCTCGTAGCAATATTTTATGGATGAGAGAATATATTTGCCAGTACATCTGATAAGAGGTTAATATCCAACATTTATAAAGAACTTACAAAACTCAATACCAAAAAAAAAGACCCAAACAACTCAATTAAAAAATGGGCAAAGGACTTGATTAGACACTTCTCCAAAGAGGACATACAGATGGCTAAGGGACATATGAAAAGATGCTCAATATCACCAATCATCAGAGAAATGTGAATGAAAACCACAGTGAGATGTCATTTCACACCTGCCAAAATTGCTATCATCAATAATTCGACAAACAACAAGGGCTGGTGAGGATGTGGAGAAAAGGGAACCCTTTTGCACTGTAGGTGGGAATGCAGACAGGTGCAGCCACTGTGGAAAGTGGTATGGAGATACCTCAAAAAATTAAAAATGGATCTACCTTTTGATCCAGCAATCCTACTTCTGGGAATATATCTGAAGGGACACAAAACACTAATTCAAAAGAACATAAGCACCCCTTTGTTCATTGCAGCATTATTTATAATCACCAAGATATGGAAGCAGCCCAAGTGCCCATCATTATGTGAGTGGATAAAACAACTATGAGACATTTACACAATGGAATACTACTTGACCATAAAAAAGAAAATTTTACTCTTTGCAACAGTATGGATGGACCTAAAGAATATCATGCTAAGTGAAATAAGCCAGAAAAAATAAATATCATATGATTTCACTCATACATGGAATCTAATGAACAAACTGAACTAACAAGCAAAATGGAGACAGACTCACAGATAGAGAGCTGGATGACAGTTAAGAGAAAGGGAGGTGAGGGGGTAGAGGGATTGAGCAACAGGAAAAAGGACTCATGGACATGGATTACAGTGTGGTCATTGCTGAGGGGAGGTGGGTATAAGGGGACTAAATGGTAATGGAAAAATACAATAAAAATTAAAAATGATAAAATATATAACAAAAAAGTAAAAAGTTAATTAGTGTAGTAGTGTAATTTAGGGTGATTTAAATTTCCTTCTTTTTTGTTGACCTAAATTTCCTATAGTGTATGTATATTATTTTTACAGTAAGAAAATATGTAACTTATTTTTTATGTTAATCAGATTTATGTATCTGTTTAGATTTCTAAAGGCTTTTGGCAAGAATTATTTTATGAAATGAAATTAATTCACATCTACATCATTTAAAACCTAGGCGCTTTTGATCAGAGTTCCTTGACCCCTATTCTCTTGGCCAGTGTTCACCACTGATGGGCCACAGTGAGCCCAGAGGATTATGGGGCATTGGGATGAACTTGGGCTACTGGAATCCGGGCTTGTGAGCAGCCTCCTTCCTCTGAAAACAAACAGACTAACTAACTAACCAATGTAAGACCCATGGATTACCCAGGTGAGCCAGCCAGATCTCCTGACCATGGCTTCTGCATTTCCATTAGGTCTGAGAAGCAATAATTTGTATTCACACTTTTTCCTATTACCCTAGACAGTATTAACATATAAAGGATAAAGTGGTTCAAATATATGGTGACAGAAGGAGATTTGACTTTAGGTGGTAAACACACAATGCAAAATGCAGATGATATATCATAGAATTGTACTTTTGAAACCTATGCAATTTTATTAACTCATGTTACCCAAATAAATTTAATTAAATAAATGTAAAGAATTTGGAAAGAGAGATCAACTCCATTCCTGCCATTGATTTCAGTGCATGTAGTATTGCAAAGTGAATCTCATAGATGTGATGTTTCTCAAGGTAATGTACCACATGTAAAATATAATAATGGCACTTTGAAAATGAAATTTCATTTTTAAAAAGTGATTTATAAACAATGTCATCTTAGTATAATGTGAGCTCCAAGAAATTGGTCAGTGCAGAATGTTCAGGACTGAGAACAATGCTTTAGATTTGTCAGCCACTAAATAAATATTTAAGAGTAATATTTCATTTTTAAAAAATATTTTTATTTACTTGTTTTTAGAGAGAAGGGAAGGGAGGGAGAAAGAGGGAGAGAAACATCAGTGTGTGGTTGCCTCTTGAGCGCCCCCTCTGGGGACGTGGCCCACAACCCAGGCAGGTGCCCTGAGTAGGAACTGAATCAGTGACCTTTGGTTTGTAGTCCGGCACTCATTCCACTGAGGTACACCAGCCAGGGCAAGACTAATGTTTTCTGACCTTCTACAGAACTACTGCATCACGTGGCTTATAATGTGGCATAGATTTTCATTATGAAACCATCTTTCTCAACAGTAGACAGTGAAAATTAGGGAGGAGCAATGTTTATCTTGCACAGAGCCTGACAATACTTACGTGCACTAGACTCAAGTTGAATTTAACTAAGTTGAATGAATTAAAGAAATGCCCATATTGTTTTATTCATTTATCATCCTCAGTACCTAATCTTAGAAGGCATGTGGCTTGATTCTCATTTGATTAAGAATTTGCCTGGAACAATGGAGATATATTTACTGCTTCGTTGAACTCAGAGAATGCTGAGGTGTTAGGCAATCTTTCAGCTCAGCCTAGATGGCCCATGGCTGTGGCTTTGGAGAAGCCCTGCATTTGGGGTGTTATTGTTCTCATTAAAGACCAGATGATGCCTTTGACTCCTTCCTTCCATGCAGAAAAAACATACAGAGAACAGAATCAAAGCTCTACATTCTGTGGGAGCTCACCAACTGAGCTGGACCTATGCAAACTTGTCCATCACCTATTATTTTTGTGAAATAAATTCTGAAAATATGTTTAAGATGTTTTGGAGAATATCCTGATCTCTGACAGCAGCAAAAGATTAGGTCAATGTGATTGATGCTAGAGAAACTCGAGTCTGGGAAAGAGGGAGCCTGGTGCTCATTTTATAGTAATTCTTTTTTTTTTCCCTGTGAAATACTATAGAAAACCTTCCTCCCCTTAGATTAGTAGGACAGCAGTTGGCACAATTTAGAGAAATCTCGCTAAGCTGAATATCTTTTCTTTAAAATAAATTCAAGTTTAAAGTGGCAGGGCCCACAAAACTCCACCCCCACTCTCAACAACAGAAACAAAATGAGACAAACGTGAATTCACATTCTTGCTATGTCACTTGCTAATTATTTAACTGAGGCAGGTTACTTAATGCCCTAAGCCTTAGTTCCTTATTTGTAAAATGCAGACGATGGTAGGAGTGTGTACCCGGCGGGATGCTAATAGGGATTGATTATATAGATATACATATAATGTGTAATGAGGATTATCTTCCTAGTCTCTAATCCTCATTATGCATTGCTTAGCACAGAGCTATAATAGGTACTCCATGTGTGGTAGCAGCAATTAATTAATAGCATTCTAACCACTGATGAGAATATAAAAACAGAAGTTGACTTATCCTCTGTGGTTCAGTTTTCTCATTATCAAATAAGTAAGATAAAAATACTTAATATTACAATTTACTGTATTTTGCCATGTATAAGGCATACATTTTTGCATAAATTTTTGAGGGAAAAATAAGGTTGCGCATTATACATGGGCATGATTAACTGCCATGGGTATAATAATCCTTTGTATAATGTGCACAAAAACATGGTGTGCATTACACACAGTAAAATATGGTATAATAAAGAAATACATGAAAAAAGTAGATACAGGTAATCAGCTTATGAATGGCAGTCATTGTAGTGTTCGTTCACTTTTGTACTCCTACTTCTGAGTTCGGCCTAGTGACATTTCACTGAGAGAAATGAGTTGAGTTGATTTGGTGACTGAGAGTCCAAGGAAGGTATAATTCCTTCTTTTCTCCTGAAATCTGGACTGTTAAACCTCCATCCTGATGAAGCGCCACCCCTTCATCACGTGGAACCCCACACAGGGAACATGCATTGTCTCCCACTGCTCCCCAGAAAGAGCAACAGAGTGGCCTTGGCATTATTTTAACAAGAACCTCGAACTGGAAACATTTAAATGAGTGTTTTTCAAAGTGGTCAACTGTTGATGCTGCAGATGTATTTTAAGAAACCAGCAACCCTTTAAGTCATGTACTATATTTATATATTTCATAGGCCCTCAGTAAAATCTTACTGAATTGAATTACAATTTAATTTTATATGGCATGTATGTTAATTAAGCAGTGTATTTTAATATTAATTTTATAGGCTAATATACTTACTGAATATTAATTCTTATGAGTCAAGCATTATCTGGTAATTTAAGAACTATGCATACTATGGTAAATAATTTGAAAGCTACAATATCTGCCCTTAAAAGTGTTAAAGTATTTTAACTGTATATTTCTCTGATGTTCTTTGTGAAAGCAGGAAAGACACATGATTACTGTCAAATCAATGAGTCAGACAATGGACACAGTGGAACATATAAGACACTATTCAGAATGCTCACTGTTGCTGTTGAAAATGATCTATCATTGTGAATAATTGCTTTTGAAATATTGATCAAAATTGATCTGTCCAATTTTCTGGCACTGGCTCTGTACATCAAATCTCACCCTGGAATTACATAAATCAATTTAGTCTGGACTTCTGTAAAAACTGGAGGGAGAAAGACAGAAGTAATTTCTGAGTTGTCAGTGACTGATGGATGTTCTGATTTCACAGTTTTAGTAAAGAGAAGGTCTTACCGTAGCTGTCATAGGCCTCCTCACTTACTCCATGACCGTAGTCATAGTATTCAGGCACGCTGCAACAGATTTAGACAGCAATCAATGTTAGCGGAATCAGGATCCACCCAGAAACTCACATGGAATTTGAAAGCAAAATGTATGCTAAAGTAGTATCCCAAAAACCTTTAGGCATAAAACACAATCCTAAAGAGATAGGAAGAAAAATACAGGTTATTGACAAGGAGTGCTATAATTTTCTCATGCCACCTCAGTACTTCTTTATCTCTATCCTTCAACTTATAAATTAAATGTCCCCTAAAAGGCAAGTATAATCTTCAAAATTTGTCCAGAAGAGAATTATAAAAGGTCTATTTTCAAGAAAAGGTGCTACATAAGATGACAATCTGCTCAATAGTATATGGCTTTTAATGCTGTATACTCTAAAAAAGTGCATAATTTCATCTTCACTTCCAAACACTGAAATAATATTTATACTCTTCTTTAGCCCTCCCATAGCATATTCACGCAGTTCTCAAGTATAGAAGCTATTTTTTCTTACTTAACATTTTGCTAGATTCTTCTACATTTTAGTGACCGAGAAAAAGGTGTTCTTCCTCCATTTTTTTAACTCAAGTTATTCAAAGGCTTTCCCTAGCATTACTGTCATCACCAACATTTCCCCCATGAAGGCACAATTCCTATTAGCATCCAAGCATATCGCCCATCCTCAAAAAGCCCTGCCTCACCCCAAGATCTCCATCTAGTGATTATCTTCTTCTCTGCCCCTTTACAGCAAAACTGCTTAAAAAGAATTAACTCTGTTCACTCTTTTCCACTGCCTCTCCTTTTGGATGCTTTTGAAGACATTCCAGTCAAGCTGTTTTCTTCACAGAAACATCTCTTGTCAATATCTTGACATTTTCAAATCCAATGGTAAAGACTTGGTCCTCATTTTACCTTAGCACCATTTAACACAGTTGCTCATTTTTTACTCCTTCAAAGGCTTCAATTGCTTCTGAGATGTCCTTGCTCTGGGATCTCCTATGCTCATGCCATTTCCTCATTCTTCTCTACTGGTACCTCTTTATTTTTCCAGCCACTTAATCCTGAAGACTACTAGGATTCAGTTTTTAGAATTTTTTTTTCTGTTGATACGCCCTAGGCAATCTTACTGCTCCCATGGCTTTAATACCATCTCTATTCTGATGGTCTCCGAGTTATATGCCCAGCCTTGGCACCTCCCCTCTGTTCTGGTCTCATGTATCCAGTTGCCTTCTGTACATTTCCATTTGGATGTCAAACTTAACATATCCAAATATAAAAAAGTTGATTTTCTTTCCAGTTCAGACTTGCTCCTTTTGCACGCTTCCCATCTTTATAAATGACAACACCTTAGTGTTACTCCTGCTGAAAACTCTGGAGTCTTCTCCTTTTCTCTCATATCTAATGTTTAATCCAACAGCAAATTCTTTCATTTCTATTTCCAAAATACATCCAGAGTTTAAACATTTCTAAACAACTCCACAGCTCTGAGTATGGTTACTTTAATCACCTCTCATTTAAACACATACAATATCCTTCTCATTGGTCTCTATGTCCTGATTTCTTGGTTTCAATTTTCATCATAGAAGTCAATGTAATTCTTATAAAAGTAAATTAGATTATATTAGTTCTCTATTCAAAATTCATCAGTAGCTTCCCAAATCCTTTAGAAAAAAAATTAAAAAATCTTATTTCACATATACACACTGACCCCCCTAAAATGTCTTAGTCCTCTCCAACTTCCCCCTTTGCTTACATGCTCAGGGCACTGCGGCCTCTCAGCTGCTTCCTAAGCATGACAAACACATGGCTGTCTCAGCACCTTTTCATCTGGTATTCCCACGACCTGGAGCCCACCTTTCCTAAATATTCAGTGGTCTCTTCTCTCGTTCTTTCAGGACTCATTCAAGTCATTTATGAGAGATTTGCGTCACATCCTGACTAACCTAGCATTTACTCATCTTTACCATACATTGTGGATCTTAGTACTTATGAATTACTTCTGTATATATTATATAAACAAACACACATTTGTTTATTCCCTTATTTGATGTTTCCCACTTCTAGAATGTAAAAGCTCCCTGGTGTAGGATTTGATCTGTCATTAGTTCATTGCTCTTATTGTTCTAGGCTGATTGGTCTAGAACAATGTTTGGCACATAATAGCTGCTCAGTAAATATTTATGGAATAAATGATTGTATTGCTCACAAGAAAATTAGTCACCATTTACACACTATAAAAATGATACTATTTAAATATACAAAAAAGTGGAAATTATTTTATTTGAGCTTAGTATTTGCATAGTGAAAGTCCAGGCTCATGGATATAGGAGAAATAGAAATGTGAAAACACAAGAGAAAGAGTAATTATGAAGAGAAATATTCATTCTACAGGATATGCTTACTGATTCACTTATTCCATAGATATTTGATGAGTACCCACTATGTGCTTGAAGTTCTTCCACGTGCTGATGACACAGTAACAGAAAAGAAAGAGTAACAGAAATGAAAGGTCCTTTGAGATGTGTCCACTGTGTCCCTCTCAAGGTACAAGGTTGAACTTTTCTCATATATACAAATCGCCTGGCCACTCTAAAGGACTATTAGGAGAAATTATTTGTGAACATAAATCATAATTATTTTATTTCATTAGATGTTACATTTAGGATCTGCAGTTTGCACTGCTCAATGTCCCACCCTGTATGTATTTGCAGAGATTAAAAATAAGAAAAAAAGAAGATAATTCTGGTTGCCTTCACTTATCAGTTCAAAAAGTATTTTGGAAGATTTAGTAGATATTGAGAGCAATACATAAGTTAAGTCTCATATTTTGGAGGCCCAAACTCAAATGTGAATTATAAAAGAAGTATTATTTGCTTAATTCTTTTGCTAGTGTTTTTAACAACATCTTGGAGTGAAAGAAAGGCTCCACTACTATTAAATGCTATTTCCTTATTGATTTAAATCTTCTTTTTTATTCCTTCACTCCTTCTACCACTTGATTTTTAGAATCAATTTTTTTTTAAATGAGGAGAGGCCTTAAACAAGAAAATATCTGGTTGGCCAAAAAGTTTGTTTGTTTGTTTGTTTTGGTGAGATGGCTCTAGTAGTGCTTAATTGTCTTTAGTTTCATTCAAAACAATTTTCTTGGATTGTGTTGTGACAGCTGTCATATCTGTGTGCATTAATTAACATTTACCAAAATTGGTGAATTTTTGTGTAATTATTTTAATGTTGAAGATGGAAGAAAGCATGTATGCTTTATTATTTCAAGAAAAGTAAAAATGCAACTGAAATGCAAAAAAAGGATTTGTGCAATGCATGGAGAAGGTGCTGCGGCTGACTGAACATGTGGAACGTGGTTTGCACAGTTTTATGCTGTAGATGTATCACTGTACGATGTCCCACGGTTGGGCAGGCCAGTTGAAGGTGATAGCGATCAAATTGAGACATTAGCTGAGAGCAGTCAACATTCTACCCCATGGGAGACAGCTGACATACTCAAAATATCCCAATCAATAAAGTTATTGGTGAAAATGAAAAGCTTGTCTTTTATTTTATGGAGAAACACATGAACTTTTTGGCCAACACAATAAATAATTTGTCTCTTTGAAACTCTCCTTCCTCTCTCCTCGAAGAAGCAGTAATAGCTGTGATAACAATAAAAACATATATCTAATACAATTCCAGCACCTAATACAGGCCAAACACTGGTAAGAGCTTTACATACTTTCTCCTATAGCAATAGTTTCTCATATAGTTTCCTATAGTTTTTCATCATAACAGTTTTTGAATTGGTATTAAGCAAAGCACAGAAGAGGAAATCTATGTTTAGTTGATAAAATCACTTGTCTCAAGCTATGCCGTCCTTCTGAGGTGAGTCTGAGATTTGAACCTCAATGTATCTGATGATAGAACTCACATGGACATTTTTAAATTGGATTATTTGTTTTTTGGTATTAAATTGTATAAATTCAATATAAATTTTGGATATGAACCCTTTATCAGATGTATCATTGGTGAATATAGTCTTCCATTCAGTGGGTTGATTTTTCATTTTGTTGTTCGTTTCCTTTGAGACAGCATGGATGGACCTGGGGGTATTATGCTAAGTGAAAGACAAATACGGTAAGATTTCACTAATGTGTAGAATCTAAAGAACAAAATAAACAAAGAAAAAATAGAAACAGACTCATAGTTACAGAGAACAGATTGACAGCTATCAGAAGGAAGGAGAGTTGGGGGCTGGGTGAAAAGGGTAAAGGGATTAGGTAAAAACTCATAAAGAGACAACAGAATGGTCATTACCACAGGGAAAGGGGGAGGGGATTAAAAGAGGGTAAATGGGGGATAAATGTTTTTGGACGGAGACTTTACTTTGGTTGGTGAGCACAAAATACTATATACAGAGGATGTATTATAGAATTGTACGCTTGAAGCCTATATAATTTTATTCACCAATGTCATCCCAGTAAATTCAATAAAGTTAAAAAAACTCACATTGATAATTTATCATTTATCTAGTCCATCATGTGTATTCAAACAATCATTCTCAACTTTATCTGCATAATACAAGAGAAAAACATGGGAAATATTTCCTTAAAGTCAGTGTCTCCTTGGACTAATTGGGATTAGAAAGATCAGATGAGATCTGAGCCCCCTCTATATTTATCTCATTCTCTGGAAAATCCAGCTACCAATAAGAACAAGGGCCTATCCCAAGCACATAAAATTCTCTACACTTCTCATTCTCTTCTCAGTTAGTTCCTCCTCTAGGAAGTGTTCTCAGATCCCAGAAAACCCTAAATGTGTTCTGACAATGCCAAGGTCTGTCCAGAAAGTATCCAGCCATGTACTAATGAAAAATAGAGACATTTATTAAACAAGATACAAGAAACATTGTACACAGGACAATGAAGCCTCAGTCCCCTTCAAAGTAGGCACCTTGGGACCTCACACAGTTCTCCCAGACACCATCAGCTGCCCCACCTTATTTCCCTGAATCTCATCAAAAGTCTGAAATCTCTTTCCTTTCAAAGGCAATTTTAGTTTTGAGAAAAACCAGAAGTCGTAGGGCACCAAATCTGAGCTGTAAGGGGGATGAGTCACTTGGATGATTTGATGTTTTACCACAAAACTCTGCACAAGCCATGATGAGTGAACAAGCACATTGTCATGATGAATCAGCCAATCACCAGTTGCCCATAGCTGTGGCTTTCTGAATCACCTGAATAGTTTCTGCAGAGGAATGTTAAAGCTTCACCCAAAATTTGATGCAGATTCGTTGCTCTCCTTGCTCAGTCATTTTGAATGTGACGGCCACACAGTATACATGCTCACTCAAAGGCATCTCCTGCCCCCACTTGTGGGAATTCTTTCCACATGTGTGTAAACACACAGCTCCGGGAATTTCCGTGTTTTGAGCTCGGCTCTGAGTGAAGGAACACTCCCGTGCGGGCCAGCGTAAAAATCATGTTAGTGGAAAAGGAATTCTCTAATGGGAATTTGGCAAAAATATATCTTAAAAAATTCTCTAACTTGCTGAGTCTCTCCCTTCCGGAGTCAGGAAGCTTAAGTTAATGAATCCCTGCCTCAATGTTTTATGGCCCTAAGAGTTAACAGCCCTAGTTAGCTTACCCTCAATTTACTTGTCTCCGGTTTAATGTACTATCCTGGTCCTGTCTGCCACCAGACCTGAATTTACATCCTAATGCTCTGTTACTGAGTAAACCTACCCCTTATCTATTCCTTTCCCATATATCCTCATGACCCAACTGAAAACCCCTGTTCTGCATAAGCTCATGAATAATCAATCCAATGTAAATGTGTCCTAAAGCTTCTAATAAAAAGCCCGGCTGAGCTACGCCCAAGGTCTTTTGAAGATGGAGCGAAAGACCCGTGGCTGCCAGACTCTATTCTCCAAGCGTGTCTCTGGGTGAGTTTGATTCACGCGATCGGTGTGGTCTGCCCCACGGATTTTGCGGGACGAAATCCGTGACACTCACTGACTAGAACAGTGAAGGCATCATTGTTCATGCATGCACATTCCAGTCCACTCTCCATCACCGCCAGGTTACATCAACAATGTGCAAACCATTTTTGTTATATTAACAATGGCTGGACTTTTTCTGGACAGACCTTGTATATCTCCAGCATATAGCGCTGCCATTGTTACAATTTCACCTTTATATGTGCTATTTTTTTTTAACTTGTCTGTATTCCTAATTAAAATGTGGTTTCTGTGAGGTCAGGGCTATTTGGATCATCATTATATTCACAGGCAGTGCCCAGCGTCTCACACATAATAAATGTTCAAAAAATATTAACCAAATAAATGAATTGAGGTCTTGCAACTGATGAGCTTTGTATTCATACCAATTTTAAACAGCTATCATCTAACCTGAAAGCACCATCCAACGGTCCATTGCATCGATTAGCACCGATCACTCTCTGTGTTCTCTCCCCTGGCCTCCCCTTGCTCTCTGGGGAACCCAACGCCATCTGACCCCGCTGAGCCCTAATCATGCAGTTTTACTTGAAACACGCTCTCCACTTTCCTTTACCAATTTCCTTGTTCCTTCCATAACTTAACTTCAATTAGAGTCAACTCTGTAAAAAATATATATATATTTTATATATGTATATGAAATGTAGTCAGTCCACTAACTAAATATAAAAAATGTATGGGAGAACTGAAATTTTTGAGATGTTTGTATCAGGGAAAGTAGATTTGGCATTTCATTAGAAAGCTTCTAGGTGACAGAATAAAAGATCCTACCCACCTGCAAAAGAACGGAAAATGATCTAGGGGAATTTACACAAAGCACCTTTAAGCTTTGGTAATCTGAGCCTTGGATTTTAAAATATGATGATTTTGAGTTTATTTTTCTCCTTTTCAACTTTCTATGGAATTGAGAGTGAAAACTTTGCCTTCTGTTTACCTAGAAAATGGTGACCACATGAAATCATGAAGTCATTCAATAAATATTTATTGAGTACCACTACCATCCTGGGATACAAAGAGGAAAAGATACAGTAATATATCATTTTTTTCAAAATTTTATTTCTCCCACCTCCACCTCTCACATCTGGCAACCACCACTCTGTTCTCCGTATCTATAAGCTTGCTTTTATTTTTTTTTAAGATTTCACGTATAAGAAATTATGCATGTCTTTCTCTTTCTGTCTTACTTTACTTAGCATAATGCTCTCAAGGTGCAACTATGTTCCTGCAAATGGCAATATTTCCTTCTTTTTATGACTAAATAATATTCCATTGGGTGTATATGTTTCACAATTTTTATGTCTATTCATCCACTGATGGACACTGAGATTGTTTCTATATTTGGATACTGTTTTGTAAATAAGGTTATAAATAACATGAGGGTGTATATAGCTTTTTTGAATTAGTATTTTGTTTTCTTTAAACAAATACCTAGATGTGGAATTGCAGTATCATGTGGTAATTTTATTTCTAATTTTTGAGGTATCTCCATACCGCATATTGGCTGCACCAATCCACATTCCCACAATCGTGCACAGAGGTTCTGTTTTCTTTCCCTCCCCTCGAACAGTTGTTATTTCTTGTCTCTTTGATAACATCCATTCTAACAGGTATGAAGCAATATGTCATTGTGGTTTCAATTTGAATTTTTCCTGATGTTAATGCTGTAGAGCATCTTTTCATGTACCTGTTGGCCACTTGTATGTCTTCCTTGGAATAATGTTTATTCAGAACTTTTGCCCATTTTTATTTTATTTTTAATTTAATCTTTGTTGTATTTTTTTCCACTACCATTTAGTCTCTATACCCTCTCCCCTCAGCAATCACCACACTGTTGTTCATGTCCATGAGTCCTTTTTCCTTTTTGCTCCATCCCTCGACCCCCTAACCTACCCCTTCTCTAGCTGCCATCTCTTCTCCATCTCTGAGTCTGTCTCTGTTTTGCTTGTTAGTTCAGTTTGTTCATTAGATTCCACATATGAGTGAAATCATATGGCATTTGTCTACTGGCTTATTTCACTTGGCATAATGCTCTCCAGGTCCATCCATACTGTTGCAAAGAGTAAAATTTTCTTCTGTTTTATGGCCGAGCAGTATTCCATGTGTAAATGTCCTATAGTTGTTTTAGCCACTCATCTACTGATGAACAATTGAGCTGCTTCCATGTCTTGGTAATTGTAAATAATGCTGCAGTGAACAAAGGGGTGCTTATGTTCTTTCAAATTAGCATTTTGTGTTCCTTCGGATATATTCCAAGAAGTGGGATCACTAGGTCAGAAGGCAGATACATTTTTAATTTTTTGTGGCATCTCCCCACTGCTTTCCATAGTGGCTGGAACAATTTGCATTCCCACCAACAGTGCATACGGGTTCCCCTTTCTCCACATCCTCACCAGCACTTGTTGTTTGTTGACTTATTGATGATAGCAATTTTGGCAGATGTAAGATGATATCTCACTGTGGTTTTCATTTGCATTTCTCTGATGATTAGTGATATTGAGCATCTTTTCATATGTCTATTGACCATCTCTATGTCCTCTTAGAAGTGTCTATTCAGGTCCATTGCCCATTTTTCAATTGGGATACTTGTTTTTTTGGTGTTGAGTTTTATAAGTTCTTTGTAAATTTTGGATATTAACTTCTTATCAGATGTATTGGTGAATATTTTCTCTCTTATGTTCATTTTTAAATTGAACTGTTTGTGCTTTTTTAAACTATATTTTATTGATTATGCTGTTACAGTTGTCCCACCCTTTCCCCCTTCTTGCCCCCCACCCCCCCTTTCCCCACCCTTTAGTTTTGTCCATAGGTCATACACATAAGTCCTTCTGTTTCTGCACTTCCTATACTATTCTTAACCTCCCCTGTCTGTTGTCTACCTACCATTTACGCTACTTATTCTGTGCCCATTCCCACCCTCTCCCCCTACCACTCCCCTGTTGATATTCCTCCATACCTTATATAACTCCCTTTAACATTTCATACAATAAAGGCTGGGTGGTGATGAACTTCTTGAACTTGACCTTATCTGAGAAGCACTTTATCTGCCCTTCCATTCTAAATGAAAATTTTGCTGGATAGAGTATTCTTGGATGTAGGTCCTTGCCTTTCATGACTTGGAATTCTTGTCTCTAGCCCCTTCTTGCCTGTAAGGTCTCTTTTGAGAAATCAGCTGACAGTCTTATGGGAATTCCTTTGTAGGTAACTGTCCCCTTTTCTCTTGCTGCTTCTAAGATTCTCTCCTTATTTTTAATCTTCAGTATGATAATTATGATGTGCCTTGGTGTGTTCCTCTTTGGGTCCAACTTCTTTGGGACTCTCTGAGCTTCCTGGACTTCCCAAAAGTCTATTTCCTTCACCAGATTCGGGAAATTCTCCATCATTATGTGTTCAAATAAGTTTTCAATTCCTTGGATTTCTTCTTCTCCTTCTGGCAGCCCTATGATCTGTATGTTGGGCCATTTACAGATGTCCTGGAGGTTTCTGAGCCCCTCGTCCGTTTTTTGAATTCTTGTTTCTTCATTCTTTTCTGGTTGGATGTTTTTTTCTTTCTGCTGGTCCACTCTTGATTTGAGTCCCAGTTTCCTTCTTATCCCTATTGGTTCCCTGCAGATCTCTCCTCATTTGTTCAAGCAATTTTGATAATTTTTCGTCGAATTCTGTGCGCATCCTGATTACTAGGGTTTTGAACTGTGCATCTGATAGGTTGTCTATCTCTTGGTCGGTTAGTTCTGGAGCTTTGATTTGTTCCTTTCTTTGGCCCATTTTTTCCCCTCGGTGATCCTGTTACTGTAAGGAGGGCGGGGCCTTGGGGTTCACCTGGGCAGGGAAACTCACAGTAGTTGTGCTGTGAGGTAGCCTGTGGGGGCCGGACCTGAGAGCACAATGGCGCCTGCTCTGCTCTCTGCACCCACACTGCCTCCACAAGCAATTTGAGCCCCTCTGCGCTGGCTCCGGGGGTTGCTCCGGGGTCGGTGGACAGGCTGCACAGCTCCAATCCCCTGCGGGTCTCCCCAGCGAACTTTCCTGTGAGGCCGGAGTTCCTCCTGCCGCGGACTCCATCCCACAGGTGCTCTCAATCTGTGTGGATGGGTTGCGGCCTGCTTTCTTCCTGGTTTGTCTGCACTCGAATGCGGACCTGCCCGGTCCACCAGTCTTGGCCCCGCTGGGTCCAGATGAGCTGGGAGCTGGCTGCGCTTTGGTCAGGCACCCCCGTCTTGGTGTGCTGCCGCCCTGTGGGAATCGCCCCTCTAACTGCGGTCCTGCTGTCTGCTCACCAGCTTGCCGCAGAGTCCCTGAGTGCTCTCCCTCCGCCCTGCTCCTCCCGGCTCACCAGACTGGATGAATGTATCTTCTTTAATTCCTTGGTTGTTGGACTTCCTCTCAATTCGATTTTCTGTCAGATCTGGCTGTTTTTGTTTAGATAAATTTCTCGTTTTTTCCTTGTTTGGCTGTACAAGGAAGCACGTGTGTTCACCTATGCCGCCATCTTGTTGGAAGTCCCCTGTTTGTGCTTTTTTGTGCAGTTGAGTTGTATCATTTCTTTACAAATTTTTGACATTAACCCCTTATCAGATATATGATTTGCAAATATTTTCTCTGATTCAGTAGGTTGCCTTTTCATTTTGTTGATGGTTCCTTTGCTGTGTAGAAGCTTTTTAGTATGATATAGTCCCACTTTTTTTTTTTGCTTTTGTTCCTTTTCTTTTGGTGTCAAATTTTTAAAAATCATTTTTAAGATCAATGTCAAGGAGCTTACTGTTTCTGCTTTCTTCTAGGAGTTTTATGATTTCAGGTCTTACATTCAAGTCTTTGATCAATTTTGAGTCAATTTTTGTGTATAGTGTAAGGTGGTGGTCGAGTTTATATATGTGATTTATTCCTGGACTCTCTATGCTGTTCCATTGATCTGTTTTTTATGTAAATACCATGCTGTTTTGATTATTATAGTTTTTAAGTATTATTTGAAATCAGAGAGTATAATGCCTTCAGTTTTGTTCTTATTTCTCAAGATTCTGTTGGATATTCAGGTTTGTGTTTTTTTGTGTGTGTGGTTCCAAACAACTTTTAAGATTATTTGTTCTATTTCTTTGAAAAATGTCGTTGGAATTTTGATAGAGATTGCACTAAATCTATAGATTATTTTGGGTAATATGGAAATTTTAACAATATTGATTCTTAAGCTCCATGAAAGTGAAATATCTTTGCATTTATTTGTGTCTTCTTCAGTTTCTTTCATTAATGTCTTGTAGTTTTGATATACAGGTGTTTCACCTTCTTGGTTAAATTTATTCCTAGGTATTATTTTCAATAGAATTATAAATTGGATTATTATTTTTATTAATTTATTCTGATAGTTCATTATTAGTGTATATACATAAAACAGATTTTTGCATGTTGATTTTTTTATCCTGGAACTTTATTGATTTTGTTTATTAGTTCTAACAGTTTTTGATGGAGTTTTTAGGGTTTTGTATATATATATATATATAATACAATGTCATCTGCAAGTAGTGATGCTTGTACTTCTTTCTTTCCAATTTTGATGCCCTTTACTTATTTTTCTAGCCTACTTGCTCTGACTAGACTTCCAATACTGTGTTGAATAAAAGTAGTGAGAGTAGGCACTTCGCAGGGGTGAGTTACAGAGATGAGGCAGAGAGAAGGGCAGCTGGCGCAGATTCTTTTCCATGCCAAACCCTAAGTGTAGTCTTTCCTGAGCTGTATCTTGAGCTCACTTCTCTCTCCATTTGCATTGTACATCTTTTCTGTCAGATCTTTTCTCCAGACTTCACTGATCACAAACTATATGACTTCTAGAAAGAAATTTCCAATATAAAAATAAAAGAATCTCCACATTAACATCATGTAGCACAGCTATCTCAGAGTAGTAGTTATAGTATTGCAAAAGTTAAAAATGTACATTGTCATCCAAATATTAAAAGCTAATTATTTGAATTAAATTTAAGTCATAGAGTAATTTAGAAAAAGCATTAATTTATTTGAAAGAAACCATAAATTTTGATAACTAAATTGCACAAATAAGCAGTGGTCTCTGAATCCACTGTCATGCTTAGTTCTATAAGTAGATAGAAGACTCATAAAGTATTCATTGGGCTGTTACCAATTGATTTCAAGGTTTTGAAATGAAATACTGTGAATTATTAAAGCAGGTAGATATAAAACACAATTATATGAAACTAATTATAAGGAGAAAGCATTGGAAAGAAAATGTGTGTGCCCGTGCATTTGTGTAACTGGTAAAAATGAGTGACTCTCTCTCTCTCTCTCTATATATATATATATATACATATATATATATATATATATATATATATACACACACACACACACACTCACACACACACACATATAGTTTAAAATTCTTACTCTCATAGTTTCAGATTAAAATCACAAGTACCAATACTACTGAAATAAATAAGAGATTTAAGAATTAAAAATGTAGAGCTTAAATTATTAGCCACCATATGTGTATATATTTTATATATTTCATTTTCATTCATGAATTTTAACATTTATTCTGAGGATGACTGGAGAATTAAAACATGCAAGTTAGTCTTCCTGATACTAGAAATTAGTATTCACATATATGATCATTTTCTTTGTTGAAAGTTCACTATCATTGCATTCATAGTGTCAGTAAATAAAAACCTGGTATAAAAACAAAGCACATTGAACCCTTAAATTCTCTATAACTTTTATTTCATAGAATTCTAGTATAGAAATAATCAGAATAGATTAAAAAATGAAACTCCATTAAAAAACTTTTGTTTACAAATTAAAATACTTTGATAATTTGTCTGTGTCCAACAATACTGAATGAAATATGTTCTTGTGTGTATGTGTTTCAACTAAATTGCAATACCCCTTTTCATGCCTTAATGTCAGTGGCTCTCACAGAGTTATAACAAAGAAAAAGCTCATTTCTTTAGATTCTGTATTTCTAAGGTGCCTTTAAAATTTCATCAAGATAGCATAAATAGTTTTGAAATAATTTTGAAATTTTTTGTTGAATTATTTATTTATCACCTTCAACCAATAGTGTCACACAGATACAGAACTGCCGTGCTTTCAAACAAATATAAATTTGTGTATTCCAAAATTAACTAGTAAACTATATACATTGAACATATGTAGATGAATGCATAGATAAACAGAAAGACAATGGGGTTAGATAGATATATAGATGATAGATAGATAATGTATATATAGATAAATGCAATAAGCCACCACAATAATTTTTCTAGCCAGTTCGTTTTGAGAAAGTCAAATCTCTCCCACACAAAGACTCACTATGAGACAGAATACACTATGAGAAAGAGAGTCCACAATTTCAGAAGACCAAGCCTCCATTCTCCAATCCATTTGGACATAAATCAGTATTTCTTCTAGGAAAGATACACAGAATACAAAGAAAAAGGTATTTGAACTTAAATTCAGAACTGCTATTTTTATTGAGTGTGCACTTTGGACAAATCATTTACTCTCTGTGAACTCCAGTTTCATCACCTTTAATATAGCAATAATGATATCTACCTCAAGTATTAATGAGATAATCTGTGACAGCCCCATGGGAACTGCCTGGTACAGAGCAGGCACTCAATAAATACTAATAATGGGTGACTGTCTAATCAATGAAGGCAGAGACATAAAACTCCTCTTTTTAATACCCATAAAGGTTGCAGTTCTGATAGAGATTTCATCTTCTTGAAATATTCTGAAACATGACATAACCATACATGCCCTCTTAAGTTTCAGTTGATGGAATTTAATGTTCACAGGATGAAATATAGGCTGATTATTCACGAGGGATGTGACATATTTGTTCTGCTCATAGATTAAGGATCAAGATAGATGATCTATATAAGGCATCTAGGAGAGAATTATGATCAGCTTTGCAATGATGTCCTTTACGGAGAATGGATGTTTTGAGAATGCAGTTTCATGCCCCAAATGAGAGAGAAATACACTTAAATAATATTCTTGTTTTTTGGATTCAACACTGCATATACATTTCTGCAAATAGCCTCTTTTCATAGATACTCTTTAATCAATTTTTCTAATTCAGCTTGTATTTCTGCTTACTTTTAACCTTTATTACATAAATGAGGGGTGAGCAATCTCATAACAAAAACATTAATCTTCTGTTTTACTATGTGGAATTTTAATTTAAACATAGCAATTTTTTTCTATAAATAAGACTTTCAACTGGCTGATTAATTAGGCTCACTGGTACAAGATATTATTAAATGAACTGTTACAGGCCTTTGGTACAAATACACAGAAACTATTGAACCCTAGTTCGAAATGGACATAATTTTAACTGCATACACATTATTTCTTTGGTTGAATCATAATTCATGAGTATCAGGAAGATTTCAGTACTAGACACAAACATATTTTCTAATTATTCCGCCATTTTAGTTGACTTTGAGATTAAATTCATTGGTGCTAATTGCACTGTGGCTATGTGTTAATGGTAATTTATATTTTTCTCTATTGAAATCACAAACGGAATCTCACCTGTGTTGCATAATGTCCCAGAATAACAACTTCTTATTTATTAAAGAATTATTCCTCATGCACCAGCTTTTGGAAATTTAAATAAATCAAATAAAGTTTGGGGAAAGAATATATGAATTGATAAGAATTTCACTTTGAGAAAGTGTGTGTGTGTGTGTGTGTGTGTGTGTGTGTGTGTGTGTGTGAAGAAACAAGGCCGCATTCATCCAGAAACTCTCAACTTAGTATAACTAAATCAGGTGAGGCTTTATCATGCACTGCCATTGTTGTGTGCTTTGAACTGAATTGTGTTTATGAATTTTAATGTCCTCTTCTTTTCTAATCCTCAGTCTGTGAGTGGTAATTCCTTCATATAGCACAGAAGTCCACTTTTTATGTTCTAATGACCTGTCCAGTTTCTCCCCTATCACTCCCTGTTACCATATCCCACACCCCGACATGTCAAGTGCCTTCTGGAGTTATAGGTCCTTTCATGACTCCATAACCCTGACCATGGTTATCCTTCTATCCAGAGGAACTTACTCTGTTTCTTCACCTTGAAAAGTATATATCTCTTCCTGCGATTCAGCTCAATGGTCAGCTTCTTATTAACATTTTATCCAACCTCCCAGGCAAGATGTCACCCCTCACCACCGGCCTTCTGTAATACCTTGCTCACATCTTCATGTAGAATAGCTCTCACTCTGCCAGAACTTAAAAAAAAACAACAACTGTCTTTTCCTCTAGCAGAGTGGTTCTTAATATCTACTATATATAAACATCATGAGGACACTGTGCTAAAACTGCAGATTCCTGAGTTCTGTTCTTAAGAGTCTGAATCACCTGCAGAGGCCCAGGAATCTGCAATTTTATTTGCCGTGTTTCTGATGCACTACTTGTGAATAAACCAACGTCTGGGCTATGTCTTACTTGTGTTGAATATACAGGTCCAGGACAGTGACATTCATTGAATGTTTATTAAGTAAATGAGTAGTTTTAAAATACTACATAATTCCTTTGTGAATGATCTGTAAACTGGCTGACAGTGCACCCATGCTGATTTGAGACTATGTTTACAACTGTTCCTACGGAATTGTAATTAGTGGTCAATGTCAATTTAAATGTTGCTACTAAAGTTTGTCCTTGGTACTCTCTGTTTGCCAACATTTTTTTGAAAAGTACTTGATAAAGAAACAGAAGATATGCTCAGAAGTATAACTAGTATGCTGGTTTTAAGAATTAGTATTCTAAATCATAGCTACAAAGTAATAGAAGGCTGAAACAAAAAGGTAAACTGTCATAGAGACAAATGTACATTTCTGCGTTAGGGTTAAAAAAAAATCAGTGTGAAGGTGCAGGATGGTGTTAGAACTTCCTTGACAGCAGTTCATTTAGAAGGAACCTAGGTTTTCAGTTGAAAAAAAATCCAATAAAACCCAACAATGTCGAAGGGTTTTAAAGCAAGAAGCACAGAATGCAGCAGTGCCATTTCTTTGTTCCAGTCGACCCTCACCTGATACAATGTTCCTCAAGACCACGGTGCCACAACTTACAGTGGACACCTGGACAACTGGAATGGTCTTAGAAGAGAGCAATTAGGATATCTGGTCAAATAGGGATCACAGTGTGCCAGGAGAAGTTGAGGAAAACCGTGTCCATCAGGACATTCACCCTGGACAATGGCTTGTGACTGGTACAGTAATGTTGTTCTACAGCGATCACAACGTATTAGCATCACACAACAAGTAATTATTTAGGTCCTGTGTCTTGGCTGGGCTGGAGGTTTGCTGATCTAGGCTGGACTTGCTGGGGTTTCTGCTTGGATGGAGCTGCACTTGACCTTGCTAGGTTTGGGCTCCTCTGTGTTCATTCTGGAGCCCAGACTGAGGGTTCCCTAGTGACTGTCCAGTGAAGCTCTTCTCACGGCAATGGCGAGAGGGAAAGTGAGAAACTCAGTGCTCTTTACACGTAGGCTTAGAAGTGGCTAAGGCAAGATACGTGATAGCGAGGAGTCAGGAAACCATACTCTGCCTCTTTCATGGGAGGGACTGGAGAGCCATATGGCACAGGGCGTGAGCACAGGAAGGTGAAGAATTATAGCCAAGAACTCACTCTCAAACTCTGAATGGATATTGATTGAGGGGCATTATCCTCATAAAGAAAGGCTGATATGTGGGAGAAAGCTTGATGTATTATGTGTAGCTTCACAAAGCCGATTAGTGATCAATGTATATAAATGGGGATTATAGGAAAGGAGATGCTACTTCAGTGTAAGAGTTTCCTAATAAGCTGAAATATTAAAAAAATAGAGTATGGTGTTTGGGAAGCAATATGGCATTGGACAGGAATCAATTCAAAGCTTGCACCTTTTACCTAGTAAGCTATAAAGTACTGGGCAAGGTAAACATTCTGAGTCCTAGTTTCTTTATTTGTAACATGAGGATAAAACTGTCCACCTCATTTGATAATGTAGATATCTTCATATAATAACAGGTCTGTATTATAGCTATTATTATTAGAAACTTACTCCCTTTAGAATTGGTCTAGTGTTCCTTGCCTGGCCCTTCAAATATCTTTCTTGCTTCTTTCACACATCTATAATTCAATCTAACTGATATTATATAATACAAGTCTACTGTTACTTATACTTGGATACCAAATATAAGTCCAAAAGCCTGAAATCAAATTGTTTCCTTTAACTAGGGGTCTGAAATCATTAGGCAACAGAACTCCATCTAAAGTGACAAGAAGCTATTTGGAGATATGTACATCCTGCTTAGTGTTGTTATTCATATATTTCAAAATAATAATATTAATAGATACTTTGGTACAGATGCCACTGAAGGTAATATGCAAATATATAGTATATGCATAGTACTGCCTTTCTAAAATACAGGCAATTTTGAATATGAAGCATCTGGTAGACATTTTGCTTGATACCTTCCTGTTTCTTGTTGAGGGGTATCTCCAGTTCTGCACTATTCTGGTGAGGAAAAATGATTGGTATGCTGACATGTCCTGATCTTAATAAACTATTAAGCAGGTTTCAGTCACTAACAGGGTCCAGTTCCTAAAGTTCATTCGGGAGACTTGCCATACCAATGACTTGGGAAAATTTTTTTTATAACTCTTCTCATTAAAGTCTTATAAAAGTACTCTAATGGCAAATTTTTAAATAAAAATTGACTAGGCATGTAGTTTAGTTATTATCAAAATTAACCTTAAATTAATAGAAGATTAAATAACAATGAATACATAATGAGTAATTTGAGGAAACATAGTTTCTTTTCTAAAATTAACAATAGTTATTCTGGATGCCTAAAATATGTCAGGTGAGAACAACAGCAAAAATAGTATGTATCACCTGGCAAGGCTGCCCACTGTGGGCTGTTTATTGTTTTCTCCTGAAACAGGTGTTCCTCACCTGTTCTTCAAGTGATGTCTCATACCTCACGGGGACTGTCAGGAAAGTGTCTAGACCTGACCTTACTCTGCTAGTCAAGGATTACAGCTTAACCCAGGCTTTTGATCCCCATAGTAAACTGGCAAATTAGGTGTCCTGATTGTTTTTTTTTTTTAATTCCACATTTACCTGTGAAGAATCTGAAGTAGTTCTAGGAACATAGTTGAGCATTTACAGTCTGTCTTATCTAAGGACAGCAACTTGACTCTGTTCCAGCAACTTCTAGGAGCTGGATATTTCCCCACAAAAGGACACATCCCTTGGTATGGAAGAGGAAAGAAGAGGAAATGTAAGGACGTGTCATTATTGTTTCATAAAACTGCAGAATTTTGAAGGGAAAATAATCTTGGAAGACATCTAGTTCAATTCTTTAATTTTGTGGATGTGTGAATGGAGTATCTCCTCCTAAAGTGGGATATAAAGTGTGATGCTCCTGACGTCCCTTCATATGGAGTACAATGCATAGGCGTCCCTCAGAAGGAATCAGGTCAGCCTGTAGACCCACTAGTCATGCCAGGATTCGCCCTTTAGTGTTTTGACATTATTTAATTTAAAAAATATTATAGTTTACAAAGGGTTAAATGGGAGTGTTAATAATAAAATTACTTTGAAGAGTTAATATCATTGTATTACACGAAGTGGTATTATTTGTTAGAATCCATTCCTTCCTTCTCCCCCAAATATCATCTTAATAGTTAAAAAAAAGGGAATTGAATTGTGGAATTTGATACGATCATAAAGTTGTTTTTCTCCAGCCATAATGCCAATTTCAACATATAGTAAAAAATAAAGTAAAATAAAATAAAAATCACTTCCTAGTGGAAAAAAAAAGAAAAAAAATAGTGTGTATCAAGGGCTGGAATTTCATTCTTTGGGATGAAAATAAACAATGCCAAATTCAGTTTTGATGCATGCAGAGTCTGTAGACAGCATGAAAATACAGCTAACTTGTACAGTAACTGTGGGAAATATCTCAAATTGAATAACCATCTGTAAATTCAATCTTATCATTGACTATAGTTTGAGACATAAGAGAATTGAATTACAAAATGAGGGTGAATAACTTTATAGCAAATAGTGCCACTTAAATGAACGGGACAAGCTGTTATATACTTAATATTATAACTTTTATTAAATTACTGGGTAACTGCAGTGACTTACACTTAATTTTTCATCAGAAGGGTTTCTGTAGACTCTTACTGTCATGTTAAACTTATAGCCTAAAAACAGTAGTTAATGTAAAATAATTTTATTTTTTTCTTGCACAGACTGATCTTTTTGTCAGAGCCCTTTGGAAAGCATGCAGATAGCTTGTAACATTCTTAGTACATTAAATGTATATTCCCTCTGGCATGTTCAGCTACAGAACAGAAACCTGTTGAATCAATGGATCAATTTAGATTTCAGACAGTGTTTATTAGTCTTTATGTCTGAGGCCTCGGGAGTCAGCAGATATTATTTTGAATCCAACATTTACTGCTTGAATGAACTTGGGAAAGTTACTTAATATTTTGAAGCTTCATTTTTTTCTCCATCTCAGATGTTGCAAGGATTAAACGAGGTAAAATGGTCTAAACTATCGGCATAGCAGCTAGCACAACGCTAATGCAGTTGTGTGTATCATTAGTTCCAGCGGGCCTCTGACCAACACAGGTTCCTACTGCGTGGGCTCTGATCTTGAAGAGCTGAGAAGTTGTGCAAGGGGGTCCAAGAACCCATGTGTTCACTGTGTATTCTGCCTTTTTTAAGTATATAGATACCCTCTCATTAATAAAACACAAATTCATTTAAAAGCATTACTGTTTCCATAACAATTTCACATCATTATTCATATCTTCAAGTAACTGAAACTAATATGTACAATGACTAGTTGTTGGAGCTGTAGTAAGAATGTTGGAAGTTGGGCTCCCCACTGGTACTCTTCCCTCCAGTCTTCTCTAAACCCCAGGATGACTAATGACAGTTTCATCTGTGGGGTCTGTTGTCCTTTGACTCTGAATGGGTTCAGCCAGTGGAAGTAATGGTAGGAGACTGGAAGGAGAGATGTGAATGAGTCAGGGTCATTAACTCCTGGAGCTTCCTCCTTGTGGGATGACCATGGCTGCCGTTCTCTATCAGCTCCTAATAGAAAGCCTCTCTGACAGCTTTGCGTTTCATTTCTAGTTTCGGTGGCAAACACCTTGCCCCAGGGAAACCAGTCCACTGAAAGTAGTTCCCTTATTACACTGTCTCCAAATTATCCTAACTTAAGAGTCTCATTTATTTCCTTGCTGTGTAGACCCTAGTGTGTAACAGATATTCAAACAGGGTGTTCATCCTGGAAGACTTTGGGAACGACGGCCCCGCGTGTCAGAGGGAGAAGTACCTTTGCACACCTGGGACATTCCTTCACTAGCCTACAAAAAAGAGGAGTCTCTTCCTAGGTCGTGTGAGGGTCTGACCTGATTCAGACTTCAAGGAAAGTAAAAGCTTCTATTTTGATATTTTGCTTATTACACCAACCTGTAGTTAAAAAATTTTACATTGGAAAATTTTAAATTCTCAATATTTTGCATCCAAATTAAATTGCTGTTAGGATTAAAGATCAGAATAGGTCTTTTGACCTTCATTTGCAATGTTACTATTTGTTTTTAAGTACTGTACATAAAATTATCCTTTTCTACATCTATGCTTTGGCTTGACATAAATTCTTGGTTAAAATTTGGGCATTAAGAAAAACCAATTGGTCGGTAAGACCTTGTGAATTTACATAATTTCAGAAAATCTCTGAAAATACTAAGGACTTTGAAGAGTACATTAAAAATTGGGCATCAGAACATGAATAGAATTTAATACTTGGTCCAATTAAAGGTGTAAATCACAGGATGTAACTTGTCTTGAGGCAAAGACTTCAAGTCATTGAGTTTCCCTGGCAACTGCGATTCTGTCCTGCAATTTGAAGCTTGCAGGATAAACTCATCAATCTATTTCTTTACTTTTTTTGTCATGGATACAGAGCAAGATAAAATGATGGTTGGAGACCAGTCCTCACTGTATCATTACGAAGCTGCCTCTTAAGGTATCTTCAGTGAAATTCCTTTTCTGTACCATTGAAATGTTCCAGAACTAAAGACACCTTACAAGAAAAGTGGGGATTAATGAAGATTGTTACAGTTTTTGAACTCCAGGTGAACCTCCGTAGGGTTGTTACCTTGTGAAATTCCCTTAGACTCTCTATTGAACATGATCTAATTATTTCATTTAGGCACCTGAATAATTTCATTCAATTATTCCACTTTATAATCTCCACAAATTCTGTATTCACCTATGCTAACTAGTCAATTAAAGACCATTTTCTTTAAAGATTTTTATGTTTCATCTTAGTTCTGCTAAGTCACTCATAATCTATTGCCTTACCTTCAAGATTCTAAATCAGCATTTCTTCTGATTTTGACCATGACGATGCTAAAATAATCGTCATTTGTAAGTGAAGTTTTATGCTCATATTGTCCTCTATTCCACTTCTTCAGAAACTTTCTCCATTTTCCTCCATAAATCCAAATTACACTTTCTGAAGTCCAAATAAACAGCCACCAATTGAAAAAAAAACAATTATAGACTGATTCTTGTAAAAATGAACTGACTATACTATAGTAGTTGTTTCACTTACATTTACTTACACACACAGCTTGCAAATGACTCCTCAAAAAATCATTAGGGACAAATATTAAAATGTATTTAAAAATTTAAAAATAAGTACACTATATGGTAAGTATACCTTCTGGCACCCCTAACTATATAATACGTGCTTATTTAACTGCACTGTTAATCTTACCATCTGCTGGCATAGTTAGATTAATAGAAATAATCTAAAAGTAAAGATTTAATACATTTTGCAATAAAATTTCTCAGTATTTATCCATTTGTATTACAAATTAATATTATAGTTAAGAGTTTTTCCACACAGTTTTGGAAATAATAGTGTTAATTTCATTTGTTCATTCATTAGTGCATTCATTTATTTTTATTTCATTTATTCAACAAATCTTTACTGAGAACCTTTAATGTGCCATACACTATACTAGTATTGAAAATACATTTTTACCAAAATAGTTATTTTATAATTATTGGAATATAAAATATTATTTTAATTTTTACTTTAATGCAGATTATTAGTATCATTATAACTAATTCCATGCCCTGCTTTCTTTATCCTTTTTTGTTTAGCACTAAGATATCTCAAAACACATAAATATTTTGTCAGTAAATATGGTACATATAATTCTGAGTATCGTTTTCTTTTTGAGGGATGAGTCTCTTGTTTTAAATCTCCTTAGTGTAGATACACATTAGGTCTGACATTCATGTATTCAACAGTCATCTATTGAGTTTACACAGCCCATGAAAGTCTCAATGCTAGATACTGTGAAGGACCAAGGGGGGAGCAGACAAGGATTCTGGGCAAGTAGTAAGGGTGATAAGAAATATGTACACAAAGGATCCAGAGATAGAAAGTACCATGGAGAGAAAAGGTATGGTGCTACTGGAATTCAGGGCATAACAGGTTATTCATTAAGATTAAGGAAAGTCTTTTCAGAAGAGTTAGATTTGCGCTAGACCTAGAAGCGGGCAAAGAATTTAGCCATGGAAAATTGATTAGTAGTAAAGGGAAAAAAGAAGATAGCAGAAGCACATAGAAAATGTTCTCTTCCATATAAATCATACTTTATTTAAATAAGATAATTTTTTTTCCAGAATTATTCCATATTGCCAATTGCTTTTTAAACACAATTATGTTCAATTACTTTAGTATTCACTTTTTAAATATATAAGGATAAATTATTCTAATTCTCAATTTTTCTTCCTCCTCCTCCCTCAGTGTCAGTTAAACCCATTTAAATTAAACAGGAAGAAAGACGTAGACACTTTCTCACTTTCAGAAAATTATTCCAGAATCTCTACAAGGTGAATCTGACTCTACAGGGCTGTTTATTCCAGTTGTGTTTGTAGTGTGTGGTAATCATGTTTTCTACCAGTTTCTGAAACAAGTTAAGGAATTTTATAATCACCATTTTTTATGTAGTAACATACAGTGATGTACTAGCTATTTAGTTGAAAATGTTATCAGTTGTTTTAAATACGTAGCCAAGTCCCAAATACTGCTCTATTCAGCGTCTGTGATGCAATGAAAAGCTCTCCCTACTCCTGACCAACTGTGCTGTGTTCCAATAGGCAATTGGGACAATGAAGATATTACCCACAGTAAGAACTCTTCATTCATGATGGCTTTTCTATTTAACCTACTATAAATGTGCCAGTTACTCAAAGTTGAAGATGGTCATTTCCATAATGATATCTCATGTTATGTTTTGCTTTAAAGGTACCAGTTCACACTCATGTTTCTCCTAACCGCCTACAGTATTCTCTTTAAATAGAGCTGCCCTTGCCCCCTCCCACTACGGCCCTCAGGCCATGCAAAAAAGCACACTTACACAGTACACATAGATTCCCTTCCCTCCACACTGACCCTACAGTTCTTTCTTTCTTTGCCATCTTCTCTCCTCCAAATATTACTTAAGAATCAACCAAACTTCTTCCAGTGCCAATAAAGTTGATCAACAAGTGATCAAGTCTGTAATGATTTTGTGACAAGTAGTTATACTGGTTTCTATCACTCATGAATAGGGAGAATCAACTAATAGTATATGGACTCCAACTTTTCCATGAAATCTGAAACTAAGTAAAAAATAATTATTTCAGAAAAAACTTGTGACTGATTTTTCTAAAAATGCATATGTTTTATGTTTATTCATAACTGCAAAAATACGGAAGCAATCCATATGTCCTTTAACTGTTGAACGAAGAAACTGCAGTACATCCTTACAACAAAACACCACACAATAACAAGAAACAACACTGATACACACAATATGGGTGAATAAATATCAGATGCATCATGCTAAGAAACCAGCCTCAAAAGGCTGCATATTGTCTTGCTTTATATTAATTATATGACATTCTAGAAGAGGCAGAACTGTAGTGACAGACAACAAGTTGTGGTTTCCAAGGCCTGTGTTGAAAAGTTGTTTGTCAAGGGAGAAAAGGAAACATCTTGGACTGATTAAAATGCCCAGCATCTCAATTTTGATGGCTTGCATTTGCCAAACTTACATAGCTGTATCCTCAATGGGCAAAATTTACTGTCTGTAAATAATACCTAAATAAATTTGACTCTAAAAAGGTAAAAATTCATTGGAATCATAAATTTTGAGTCAATCTAATGATATATATTCAACAATAATTTAGAGACCCAACAAGAGAGGAAAGGGAGTCTTGATTCATTAAGATGTTTTATGAATTTCCCTCTTTTCAAAGCACTAATAACATTTCTTTATATATTTTTTACAAATATAAATTACATTTTAAGGAAAAATAGCTACATTGAACAAGTGACTTGTACTCAGTGTTGTCTTTTTTAAAAAAAAATTTAAAGAGATTTTATTTATTTATTTTTATAGAGAGGGGAAAGGAGGGAGAAAGAGAGGGAGAAAAACATCAATGTGTGGTTGCCTCTCACAGGCCTCCTACTGGGGACCTGGCCTGCAACCCAGGCATGTGCCCTGCTTGGGAATCCAGCCAGGCACCCTTTGGTTCGCAGACCAGCACACAGTCCACTAAACCACACCACCCTGGGCTCATTGTTGTCTTAATTATGTATTCAATCAAATAATCTTTAAAAATAACATATTTCATTAAATACAGGCATATTAATGACTTGATTGATTGTGATAATCATCATGTCTCAAAATAACACACTACTATTTAAAAAAATTTTTTTTAGATTTTTATTTATTTCTAGAAAGAGAGGAAGCAAAGGAGAAAGAGAGCGAGAGAAACATCAATGTGTGGTTGCCTCTCATGCACCCTCTACTGGAGACCTGGACTGCAACCCAGGCATGTGTCCTGAATGGGAATTGAACCAATGACCCTTTGGTTCACAGGCCTGCACTCAATCCACTCAGGTAAACCATCCAGCGCACGTACTACTATTTTAAGCTGTTATCTTTTACCTCTCACAGTCTAGTAAACAGCTTAATAATTTAGAAGGACAATGGAGAAAAACCACTATTAGGAACTCTCATGTAACATAACTGATATTCAGAAATAAGAAACAAAATTGCAGGATTAGAAATAGTACTAGGAAGGATGTGCTTTAGACAGCAAATGCCTTACCTTTGTGTTTGGGTGGCATAGCTGTTGTCATACGTCTCATAGGTCTGGTCATCATAATCACCCCCAAAGCCGTCATCATACCCCTGAGGCAGAAGATGGTAGAAATACTCATTAGCAATCAGTCTGATTAATTGTGATGCTATTTCTTATTGAGATTTTATATAATATGAACCTGATTTAGTTTTTATGTTTAGTGAGTTATACTGCATCAGGTTTTACTAGATTAATTATTTCTACATAGCTTTGAATAATATTTAGAGGGTTGGATATTAATGCTTAATAATTAAACTCAGCATATCATTGAAGTAGCAATACCTACTCTAGGATTTATTTAGAATTTTGATCAATACTAATGAAGACAATTTAAGAAATTCAAAATAATTTTTTTTTAACTTAAAATATTATGGGAAGATAAAAACAGTTGGGATAACTTAATGGTAGTACTAACATATTTGTTACAGCCCCACTGGGAGATTTTTTCCATTAATAGTAATCATAATTAAGATTAAAACTATAAAATTTAGGACTCTTAAATTGTAGTCAACTTTCTATAAAACCAATGTAGTTATTATTGCTTAAAAAAGAAAACGAAGGAAGGAAAGAAGGAAGAGAAAGAAGCAAAATAGAGATTGTTTATTTTGTTGTCCATTCTATGTTTTTTAAATCTCATAAATAAAATAATGCTGTGTGGTGAGTTTAATTATCTAACTTAATGCTCACAAAGCTAATGTGGATTTTTCATTGCAGAAAGTTATCAGTCACTCTGAATTATTTCGTTTTTTTTCCCTTGTGGTCATTGGCTTTACTCTCAGGTCTAGCCATTCATCTTGATTACTCCCTATTTTTGGAAAAAAACCTTTAGTTTTTCTGCTTCTGCACTTTTGTTGGTGTGTGTGTGTGTGTGTGTTTTTTTTAATGAAATGGACTTCTATACATCCCACAAATCCATAACTTCATTTAAGTCTGGAGGCTTATAGATCTTTTTATTATGTTCAGAAATGTAAATAAAAAATGTGTAGAAGTAAAAGTTTCCACAGTAATCTTCAGTAAGACTTTTGAGCTCATTTAATTGGAATACTAATATTTTCATCAAACTGAGAATGTTTTAAAAATGTTATTTCTTCTCCATCTGGTTTACTCTTTATATAATGCTATTATTTACATATGAGTTTTTCTGAGTCTGACTTAGATTTCTTCAATTTTTCATTCATGATTTCCATCTCATATTTTTCCTTTGTGGTATGGGGTAGTTTCTATCTGTGTAAATGCTACTGATTTAAAGGCCATTTTGTATTTCACAGGCTTCAGGAAGTTTTTTCCTGCTTCTTCCAAGTATATGGCAAATCTCTACCTTCTAAGTTCTAATAGCCTGTGCGTTTTTTTTTTTTCTCACTGGTGTTTAGAATATACAAACATACACTGTATTTTTCTACAGTTTTCTCTCCTTTTAGAATTTAAGCTCCTGAAAAGCAAGCACTACATACTTGTGGTGCTTAGCATAGTGTATTTCAGAGAGTTTTTACATACATAAAAGTCATACATTTATTTGCTCAATAAATATGTATTGAATTTTTAAATTCACACAAAAAACTATTCTCATCTAGTATAGGTATGGATTGACTCAAATCAATCACTGCTTAATTAGAAATATTTCATATGATGATTATATAGTAGCATTGTTTCTAATTATAAAAGCTAGCTTTACCATTTGGTCTGTGGAAGACTTATAGTTTCCTTCCTTACACTTTTATTTAAAGTCTTATACAGAAAATCCACAGAGTAGATAGAAATCCTTGAAATATTCATTTATATTGGCAAGTAAAAGGAAACCTCGAATATGTACATCAGAACTACTTGCCATTGATGTGAGCAACTTTGCTCTGAATTGCATGATTTTTTTCACATACTAGAAAAATATTTTCTCAATTTTGTGTTCTATTCACAATGTAAAGGTTATAGATACAACACACCTTTAAGTTAAACTGACATTAACATTTCTCTATAGTCTTCTTGAGTCTGTATAATCATTACAGCAAAAGATTAAGGATTGGCTTTTAGAATTTCCAATATCTTTGGTATAAATTCTCTTACAATCGCTAATTTCAAATCAACATGATCTTGTTAAAAACAGTTTGGAAAGAGATAAATAGTAGACCACCATTATATATCATTTTGGTTAGAACATAAATTGTAATAAGTAATTAGATAATTAATGTTTAAATGTAAACTATTATTGCCATTAATATAATTAATTTAATTTTAGCTTAAGTAATTTAATTTTTAATAATGGCTGTGTTTAACCACCAATTCATGAAATGCTTCAGAACATTACGAGGGATCTTGTGAGCCAGCACAAGTCAGCTCTAGCACACCACTGCTCATGGCTCACCAGAGGGGACCAAAAGAGTCATAAAAAGTTGAAATACAAACGGAAAATGTAATTGGTGCTATGGGAACATTGGAAAGGATCTCTAAATCTGTCTGAGGGTTTTAGGGAGAATTTCTCAGGGAAGGCCTTACTCGAGGTGGTTATTTGTGTATAAATATATATTTTCTAAGTGTGTAGTGTGAGAGCATTCCAATTTCCAAGAACATCAGGTACGAATGCATTGCAACATGAAAGAAAGCCCTGTGTTTGGTGACCTGCTAGTAGTTGGATCTAACTAAAGCACAGAATTCCTAAATGGTAGGCAGTTGGGCTAAAGAGACAGATAGGCGTCAGGTCTGAAGTGCTTCCCTCTAACGTGGTAGGGAGTTTATATGTATCCTGCAGGCAAAGTAGCCATGAAAAAGTTTCAAGCAGTGGGATGACAATTTACAGATCTGCTTTGTAATTCCATCCTACTGTTTAAAAATTTCCAAGTATTTTGGGACTAGGCTCCATTGTTTACCTTTACTTTCTTGAACATGTTAATTACAGTCACTAAAAAACACCAACTTCTAAATTCGCCGGGTCTTTACTTTTCCCCTTGGTTTTTGTTGATTTTATATTGGTTTTAACATGCTTTGTAATTTTCCATTGAACTCTTGATATTGTGTATAGACACTTGTGAAGGATCTCTTGTCTGATGGTATTTTCTTCCATAGGAGTAAATGCTCCCTGGGCAGGCAGTCACTAAATAGAATTATAGCAGATGACCTTGATGCCACAGAGGGATGGTTTTAGGCAATCAGATATAAGGAGCTTGAAACTCAGACAGTCTGCACTAGACCAATAGCTTTGGAAGTCAACACAGAGCCGACAATTGAAATAACAACTGTTGTTCAGAGTGTTTACTGAGGAGGAAGCTTAGGCTAGACCGTGCTCAACATGAACTCAATATTGTAAGCCCCTCTCCCCTTATTTAATTGGTCTTTACATCACTAAGAAATGAAGACACAAACATCAGCTGCAATAAATATAATCCTGTTTTCCACAGGAAGACCCCACTACAAAAAGAAAATTAGTCTTACATATATTAAAAAAAGAAAGACCTTATCATTTGAAAGGACTGTTATAAATCCCCATGCAAATGGATTTTCTTAACGTTGAGCTGTGCAAATCTCTGATTCTACCTGTGTGTACTCTGACCACAGATACCAAATCAAAAAATTCTGACAAAAATAGGGACATATTGATAAATAAAGTATGTACTAATTTTTTCTAGATAAAGAGTTTTTCTCATCAACATTTATTTGTGGACTTATTTTGAAGATTTATTGTAACACAGAAAAGAAAATCATCACAAAATGGTTGAGAACATCTGTCACCATATATCTGAAAAATATATGTTTCTAAAACACTATGTTACTCACAGTTTGGCTAATATTTTAAAAGTTGACCATATGAAATTGCCATTATATATATATTTGAAGTATAGTTAAACCTAATACTGATATTAGACTATAAAACAGACATGTTTTTGTCAGCTAAAGAGAAAGCAAAAATATCTTGTTATGCTAGTAAGTTATTGTGGCTTCCAAAAGAAAATCTTTTGAAAATTTCGGTGATATAAAATGCCATCCTCATTCTGTTTTATAACCACACTTTCTTGGAAGACTTAAATTTAACAGGCCTAAGTGACAGACTTAGCATTTGGTCATTATTCTCATTTTGGGTTTTTATTTTCTATAAAAGGTCAGTGGGTATTTAAATAAAAGGAAATAGTGTGGAATTTTCTAATATAATCAAGAGAAAAAGAAAATAAAGTCAAGCATGCAATCAAGAACCATAAAATATTCCAGGATTAAGTAATTTAATTATGAGGGTCAAGATCATAAATTTGTCACCAAACACTAAAATACTAGGAGCAGAAGCAATTTGCAAATGCTGCCCTTTAATGTCATTGAATATAATTAACAGGTCAGATAGGAACTTGACATTTAACTTTCTTTATGAAGTGTTAATTCTCACAAACATATGTTCCCTTTTTAATGAGTTAAACCACAAAATGTATAGCATACCTGCTTCACACGTATAATCTCTTGATACTACAAAAGCACTTTATTGTAATAATTTAAACTTTAGAACATATCATGAAGTATTATTAAAACAAAAACTAAATACCGAATGCTGATGTTTTAGTAGACAATATTCCCTCAGGTTGTAAATGACTAACGTTTACGACAAGTGTCTGCTTGTGAATTATTTATACTTTCTTGTGTTTCTTTAAAGTTTTATTCGATGTGAATATCTCTACATTTTTATCATACATTTTCAGCCTGATGTCGTCTGGATGAGCTTTTCATAAAATAGAAAGGATTTTAATAGTGTCTTCCCTCTCTCTTTGGCACTGAAAGAATGGCTCGTTTGGAGCGGCGTGCCGGTGGGTGCCTCCCCACGTGGAGCTTTTGTTGCCGATGCGAGAGGTCAGCTCACTCACTCACTGTGGCAAGTCATTATCTGTTCAAAACCATCCTATAGCATGGGGGTCCACCCAGGCACTGGAAAATCACTACACGTAACAGCTGAGCTCTGCACTGAGGCAACATTTCCATTTTCTGAGTTTTCTATGGAAATCAATGAATAAGTCCCTAACAAGGGGAGAGGTACTCTATTCCACCTTCATCTCCTAGATAGATTGTAGCTATTAAACAATTTCCCCACATAAATATACATTCAATGTTAAGGCTGGAAATTGCATATTCTATCTTTGGAAATTAAAAGCTCCCAAGGAACTCTAAGACCATTTCTGGCATTCATGCATATGCATATTCTACACTTTAAAATTAATCTTGGGGGACGCTAATTCATTTTTTTAATTCAGTAAGTAGCAGCTTTTGTTATCAGGAGACAAAATTGTAAAGAAGCTTATAATTCAGATAAATGCTTTAACTGTTAGACCACGCTGGACCTGCTTTAGTGGTAGGGCTTGAGAAGCTGATAGCATTCCTTCAATTCTATCCTTGAAATGTTCTTTTTTAGATGATTAGCATTTATGATGCAAACACAGAACAACTTCATATAGGACCATAGATGCCATTTTCACATGTGGATAGAAATCCACCAGAAGCCTGCAGCAAGATGATATGCAAATACTAGAGGTGAGAATCTACAGGTTTGGCAAATCTTAACTGTCTGAGCCCTGATCTCCTCGTCTGTGGGTGGTCATCTTCCGGACCCTGGGCTCTGCTCTGGAAGGCTCTAGTCTGCTGGGTTCCCTGAGAGGTGGGAGACCCTGAGAGTTGCTCAGCCATTGGCCTCCAGGGTCTCCTGTTCTGGCCCACCGGGAAGGTGCTCCATTTTTTCTCATTTTCAGTGTGACTGACTAAGCTTGTCTACCATAGAGCATCTGAAACTCTTATGGATCTTTTAAAAGGCTTCTGACTAACCTTAACTTTTAAAGCAGCCCAGAAAAATCAAATAACAAACCTCAGCATGTACATATAGAAGACATACACATTTAAAGATGAAGGCAATAATATTCCATTCAATGGAACGACATTAGGATTGTTGTACAATAAGCATGTACTGGAAGGCCACAAGGTGACAGTATGTGAACTGCTTACACACACAATATTTCATTAAAAACCTAAATGAACTCTATAAGGAACATTCTGTATCTTACACCCATTTTACAGATTTGGAAATAATTTTGTGAGGCCAAAACCTGTGAGCAAATGGTTTGACCAGAATTCAAACCCAGTCTCTGAAACTGTCTGTCTAGTGCTTAGTCTCTAGTTGTTTTACTAAGGTTTAATATTGCTAATGGGAAAATATAATTCTTATGACTATTTTAAAATCATTTGATTATGTATGTTTTTAATAATAAAAATATGGTTTGAGGTTTTGACTGTTAAAACAGGTATGGGGAAATAATTTAAAATATTTTGGGTTAATACTTTCTTATTACATATTTCTTAAAAGCAGTGCTCTATTTCAACTGTCAAGAACTCTGCAGGGTCTGATATTTTAATGCACTTATAAGTTAGCAAGCTAGCTTGTTACTGGTCCATGGATGCTGGCTGAAAACATTGAGACTCCTGGTCAAAATCAAAGGACTACATTGCTCAAGCAAAGTAATAGCCAAGAGCTTCATATTGGTTTGTGCTAGTTCCCCATGTGTCCCACATCCCACAGGTGCAGTGCAGGTGGGGACAAGCTGATGTGTCTTCATGCACTGGGTTGCATTACACAGGAGGAAGAGTGACTTAGAGAATCCTAAACCAAGCAAATCTACTCTTTGTCTGAGGAGTATGTTACTATATAGCGTCCTTGTTTGGTAAACATCTGAAAGCCAGGTGAGCAGATGTACCTTTAATTTTATCTCTTCAGAAAAATGTAATGTGCTTTCTCCTTTCTTATTTGGCATTGCTTTTGTCCCCTAGATTTCTATATTATTTTACCCAAGGGTTGTTCCGGCTAGCAACCATTTTCTATTAGAAGCAATAAACATGGTCAGTTGTGATATTCCATCTCCTAAAACATTGACAAATAATTTTTGTGAGGTGCCCTGGTTCCTGCAGAATATTAACATTTTCTACCTTAATGATTTCAAATCTGCTTTTCTCTATTGAAAAGAATGACTATAAATTAATTTTCAAAGTTTTACAAATTTCAAAGCAGATTCACCTAACTATATTTTTGGTGATCAATTTATTCAATGCAGTTTGAGTTTGCAAGTAGGTGGTTCTTGATCATAAACATTGAATTAGTTTTCCTGTTAAAACAACTTTATAATAAACTAAGGTACATCATAAACTCTAGATGAATAAAAATAATAAAATATTTTATTGCCATAAAATAGTATAATTGCCAAAAATAGCATAAAATAGTATGCCATAAAAGTTTGCAAACTTTATGTTTTTTTAAAAAGATTCATTTGTCAGTAGGGTTTCCCCACCCCTATTTTTATACGTGCCTTTTAACACTTCAGAAATCAGACAGTAATGTGTTCACTCTTATTAATAAACAGAACTATGACTAATGAAACTAGAAGTTTACAGTAATATACTAATGAGTGCTATTATGCTAATGGACCCATTTTAAATGTTAATGCTTTATGTACTTCACATTGTAGGCCACATTACCGCTTCATAATAGATCTCAAAGCAAGTGCTTTAAAAACAGTGGTGTAAGTCTCGGTTTTCTAACACACTGAACAGGAAAAAGACATAACATTAATAAATTCTGTCATGACTAAGAATAGGATCACGTGTGAGACGACAACTCATGTTTTTCACTCACAAATACCGAAAGATTAAAGGTGAATAGAGGTACACCGTGACATCACAGCACATTTCTAAGCAGAGGGCTGGGCCTCACAAGGGGAGAGGTTTTACTTTAAGGTCTTTTTTACCTGCAATAATCTTCATAGTACCTTGAGGTTGCTGTTGTGTGTTTTGTATTTATGCTGCTATTTTAGTCTATAAGAAACCAAAGCCTAAAAGACATTAACACCATCACAACTGATCTGATTCAAATGATCTAACTCGACCTGTGTATGGCAGGGGATAAATTACACACAAAATAAAACAAAACGAAACAGGATCCAAAAACTCGACATCCTACAGTGACTCCTGCTAGACTTTTTGGTGCTAGGATTTGGGTTATGGAAACAGGAATTCTATAGCTGTAAAATGAGAGTCTAGTGGAATGATATATCTATTTAATATTTTTCAATATTTCTTCCCCAAGAGAATTTGAGTTCTGATCTTTAGTAACATTTTTCAATTAGAAAACAATTTAAGAACCTATCATTTACATTTAAAAATGAAGCAATTTTGACATTTTGTTTTACACAACTATTACTTTCTAATAAATTATGTATCAGGCAGATGAGTCTTAAAATTAAATAATAATTTCATATAAACCAGTTATGCAATTTTCATTTTATGGTGATTTTTCTCTATTATATAGTGCCATATATCACAAAAATTCTTTTATTATCCTAAAAGAAAGGCATTTCTAAACTTTTTGTGATTCCTATGATTATAAATATTAAGATATGACAATGTCCTTTTATTATCTTTAATCTTTGGTACTTACAAGGGAAAACCATGAACTGTCTTTCCAAAATTGACTGTTCTTAGTCATGATAGCATTACCAATTTTATCTTGCTGGAATGTTTTCTGTTTCAAGCAGGGCTTATTTTCACAAAGAAAATGTAAAATCTGACTTAACGAAGTTATTAAAAGTATTTATTTTGACATTGTTTAAATAGGAAGGGGTCTCAACACTGAATTAAGTTTAGGTCTGATCTTTTAACATTTTTTTTTAATTTAAAGTTTATTGTATATTTTTTCCATTACCTTTTAGTCCCCTTACAGTCCCCACCCAAAGCAATGACCACTCTGTTGTGTCCCTGTCCATGAATCCTTTTTCCATTTGCTTAATCCCCCCTCCACCCCCTAACCTGCCGCCCCCCAGCAGTCCTCCTGCTCTCCACCTATGAGTCTGTCCCTATTTCCCTGTTAGATCGGTTTGTTCATTAGATTCCACATATGAGTGAAATCATATGGCATTTGTCTTTCTCTCACTGGCTTATTTCACTTAGCATAATGTTCTCCAGGTCCATCGATACTGTCTCAAAGGGTAAAATTTTCTTCTTTTTTATGACAGAGTAGTACTCCATTGTGTAAACGTCCAATAGTTGTTTTATCTACTCATCTACTGATGGACACTTGTGCTCCTTCGATATTGTGATGATTGTGGTGAAATAAAGCTACAATGAAGATTGGGGTGCTTATTTTTTTTAATTAGTGTTTTGGGTTCCTTCAGATATATTACCAGAAGTGGGATTGCTGGGTCAAAAGACAGATCCATTTTTAACTTTTTGAGGTATCTCCATACTCCTTTCTACAGTAGTTGTACCAATCTGCATTCTCATCAACAGTGCACTACAGTTCCCTTTCCTCCACATCCTCGCCAGCCCCTATTGATTGTTGATTTATTGATGATAGCCATTCTGATAGGTGTGAGATGATATTTCACTGTGGTTTCCATTTGCATTTCTCTGATGATTAGTGACATTGAGCATCTTTTCATATGACTACTGGCCATCTGCATGCCTTCTTTGGATAACTGTCTTCAGGTCCTTTGCCCACCTTTTATTGGGTTGTTTGTTTTTTGGTGTTGAGTTTTGTAAGTTCTTTATAAATTTTGGATATTAACTCCTTATCAGATATATTGGCAAATAAGTTCTCCCATTCAGTAGGTTGTCTTGCTTTTCTTGATGATTTCCTCTGCTGTTCAAAAATTTTTAGTTTGATGTAGTCCCATTTATTTATTTTTCTATTTTGTTTCCCTTGCCTGGGGAAATATATTTGAGAAAATACTGGCAATGTCTGATATTTTGCTGCCTATGTTTCTTCCTAGGACATTCATGGTTTCAGGTCTAACATTTTTAAGTCTTTAATCCATTTTGAATTTATTCTTTTTTTTTTTAAGATTTTATTTATTTATTTTTAGACAGAGGGAATGGAGGGAGAAAGAGATGGGGAGAAACATCAATGTGTGGTTGCATCTCATGTGGCCCCCCTGGGGACCTGGCCTGCAACCCAGGCATGTGCCCTGACTGGGAATCGAACCGGCGACTCTTTGGTTCGCAGCCTGTGCTCAATCCACTGAGCTACACCAGCCAGGGCTGAATTTGTTTTTGTGTGTGTTGTAAGAATGTGATCTAGTTTCACTTTTTTTTTTTGCATGTTATCTTTCCAATTTTCCCAGCACCATTTATTGAATATACTATCTTTAGCCCATTGTATGTGCTTGCTTCCTTTGTCAAATATTAAGTGACTATGAAGGTGTGGGTCTATTTCTGAGCCTTCTATTCTGTTCCATTGATGTATATGTATGTTTTTATGTCAGTACCATGCTGTTTTGATCACTATCAACTTATAGCATAGTTTGATATTAGGCAGCATGATTCCTCCAACTTTGTTCTTCTTTCTCAGGATCGTGGTTGCTATGTCAGGCCTTTTGTGATTCCATATAAATTTTTGAAATATTTTCTCTAGTTCTGTGAAATATGTTTTTGGAACCTTCATAGGAATTGTGTTGAATCTTTAGATTGCTTTGGGTAGTATGGACATTTTAATGATGCTAATTCTTCCTATCTGTGAACATGGTATGTGCTTCCACTTACTTGTGTTTTCTTCAATTTCTTGTATCTTCTTCAATTTATTTCTTCAGAGTCTTATAATTTTCTGAGTACAAGGCTTTTACATTCTTGATTAGGTTTATTCCTAGGTATTTTATTCTTTTTGAAGCAATTGTGAATGGATTTTTTAAAAATTTCCTCTTCTGTTAGTTTGTTATTGGCAAAGAGAAATGCATCTGATTTGGGGATATTAATTTTGTATCCTGCTAATTTGCTGAATTCATTTATCAGTTCTAGTACTTTGTTGGTGGAATGTTTGAGGTTCTCTATGTACAGTATCATGTCATCTACAAATAAAGACAGTTTTACTTCTTCCTTTCCAATTCGATGCCTTTATTTCTTCTTCGTGTCCGATTGCTGTGGCTAGGACTTCCAGTACTATGTTGAATAATAGAGGTGAAAGTGGACATGCCTGACTTGTTCCCAATCTTAAAGGGAATGCCTGTAGTTTTTGTCCATTGATTATGATGCTGGCAGTGCATTTGTTGTATACGGCCTTTATTATGTTTAGGCATGTTATCTGTATTCCCACTTGGCTGAGAGTTTTGATCATAAATTGGTGCTGGATTTTATCAAAATCTTTTCTGCATCTATTGACATGATCATGTGGTTTTTATACTTCATTTTGTTTAAGTGGTGAATCACATTTATTGATTTGTGAACGTTGTACCAACATTGCATTCCTAGAATAAATCCCACTTGATTGTAGTGTATGATCTTTTTGATGCATTGCTGTATTTGGTTTGATAATATTTTGTTGAGGATTTTAGCATCTGTATTCATCAGGGATATTGGCCTCTAATTTTCTTTCTTTGTAGTGTTTTTAGCTGGTTTTAGAATCAGGATAATGCCGGCCTCCAAATGAGTTTGGAAGCTTTCCTTCCACTTGAATTTTATGAAATGGTTTGAAAAGTGACGTGTTAGTTCTTTTCGGAATATTTGGCAAAACTCACCTGTGAAGCCATCCTGTCCAGGGCTTTTGTTTGTTGGAAGATTTTATTATTGCTTCAATTTCACTAGGTGTAAGCTGTCTATTCCACTTCTCTTGTTTTTCCTGCTTTAGTTTTGAAATATTCTATGTTTCGGAAATTTATCCATTTCATCAAGGTAGTCCACTTGGTTGGCATGTTGTTGTTCAGTTCATAATATTTTCTTTAATTCTTTGTAGTTCTTCAATGTCAGTTGTTACTTTTACTCTTTCACTTCTGATTTTACTAATTGGAACCTCTCTCTTTTTTTCTTAATGAATTTGGTTAAAGGTTTGTCAATGTTGTTTATCTTTTCATAGAACTAACTCCTGGATTCATTGATCTTTTATATCATATTTTTAGACTTTATTTCTGCTCTGATATATATTTTTTTTATTTCCTTCCTTCTACTCACTTTGGGCTTTGTTTGCTATTCTTTTTCTAGTTCCTTTAAGTGTAAAATTAGAATGTTTATTTGAGTTTTTTCTTGTGCTTTTTTTTTTTGAGATAGGTCTGTAATGCTATGAATTTCTCTCTTAGGATTGCTTTCTCAGTGTCCCACAGATTTTGGATTGTTGTGTCCTCATTTACATGTTTCAAGTTATCTTTTGATTTCTTCCTTGATCTTGTTGTTGATACATTCTTGTTTAATAACGTGTTATTTACTTTCCATGCCTTTGTGTGTTTTTCAGTGTTCTCCTCGTGATTGATATCTAGTTTCATAGCATTGTGGTCAGAGAAGATGTTTCATATGATTTCAATCTTCTTAAATTGAAGATGTTCATGTTCTATCTTCATGTTCTATCTATGTTCCTAACATGTTCTATCTTAAAAAACATTCTATATGCAATTGAAACATACATATATTCTGCTTTTTGGGGATTGAAATGCTTTGGAGATATCAATTAAATCCATATGATCTAGTGTGTCATTTAAGGCCACCATATCTGTGTTGATTTTCTGTTTGGAAGATTTATCCATTGAAGTCAATGGGGTGTTAAAATCCATGACTGTGTCTGTATTTGTTGATCTCTCCTTTTATATCTAAAAATATATGCTGTACATATTTAGGTGCTCCATGGTGGGTGCATGTTTACTAGGGTTATATCCTTTTGTTGGATTATTCCCTTTATCATTATGTAGTGTCCTTGTTTGTCTGTTACTACAGCCTTGGTTTTAAAGTCTATTTTGTTGGATATAAGTATTTCTATCCCAGCTTTTTCTCTTTTCGACTTGCATGAAATATCTTTTTCCATCCCTTTACTTTTAGCATGTGTATATCTTTTGATCTGAGGTGTGTCCTTGGAGGCAGCACATATATGGGTCTGGTTCTCTTATCCATTCAGCTACCCTATGTGTTTTTGTTGGAGTATTTAAGCCATTTACATTCAAGGTGATTATTGACAGATATGTATTTAGTACCATTTTATTATTAGACTTTTTCCTGTTTTTATTTCTTTCCTCCTCCTCCTCCTCCTCCTTCTTCTTCTTCTATGAAACCCTTTAACATTTGTTGCAGTACTGGTTTGGTGTTAACAAATTCCTTTAGCTTTTACTTCTCTGAGAAGCTCCTTATTTCTCATTTGATTTTAAATGAAAGGCTTGCTGGGTAATGTATCCTTGTTTATAGGTCCTTGCTTTTCATAAAGTTGAATATTTCAAACCACTCTTTTCTGGTCTGAAATATTTAGTTGAGAAATCAGATAACGGTCTAATTGGTGCTCTCTTGTAGGTAACTACCTGTTTTTGTCTTGCAGCTTTTAGAATTTCTCTTTGTTTTAAAGCCTTGCCATTTTAATTATGATGTGTCTCAGTATAGGCCTCTTTGGGTTCAACTTGTTGGGACTCTCTGACCTTCCTGGTGTGTGTCTTTTTCCTTCACCAGATTAGGAAAGCTTTTGGTCATTATTTCTTCAAATAAGTTCTTGAGCCCTTGCTAGCTCTCTATTTCTGATATTCCCATGATGTGAATGTTGTTATACTTTATGTTGTCCAGAATGTTTCTTAACTTTTTGTCTTTTTTTTTTAATTCTTTTTTTTTTTGCTTCTCTGCCTATTTTTTCCTTTTTTTCCTACCTGTCTTCCAACTCACTGATTCTATCCACTGTTTCATTTAACCTACTCTTTATTCTTTTATGTATTCTTTATTTCAGATATTGCATTCTTTATTTTTGACAGGTCCTTTTTTATGTTTTTGTGTCTTTTTTCATGCTGCTGAGTATCTTTATAATCATTACCCTGAACTCTCTGTCAGATAAATTGCTTGCCTCTATTTCATCTAATTCTTCTTTTGCTGTATTCTCTCAGTCATTCATTTTGAGTATGTTTCTTTGTCTTCCCATTTTGGCTGATTCTTTGTGTTTGTTTCCATGTATTATGTAGGTCTGTAAAGACTCTGGTGTAGAGTCTTTATGTCTGACACTGCTTTTGACCAGCCCTGGTCAACCTGTTGGAAGCTATTTGTGATACACAGAGTGTGACTCCCTCTGCTGGGCCTGTTTGGTTGTAGAAAGAACCAGGCTGGGCACCAAAACCTACTTTTATCAGCCTTTGGCCCTATGGAGGGTGAGCTGAAATCTCAAAGAGCTTCCAGAGTTCAGCCTAGTTGTTAAACTAATCAATGATATAGCCTCATGCTGTAATCAGCAGCCTGTCTTAAACACCACAGGTTGGGGAAGAGTAATTCCTGCAGGCAGGGCTATTACTTCCCCTCAGGCTGATGCCATTCAGAGTGGAGTGCTCTGTGTAAGAAAGCTGGCTTCTACAGTATGGGAATGCCTCAGAATAGGGACCCTGGTGGCTGTTCCTTCAGTTCTCTCCCCAGAACCACCAATCTCAGACTCTCTTTAATTGTCTCTAATCCACCCTGCCCTCTTTTTGTTGGAGCCCAGGGTAAGTGTCCACAAATGAAATTTTGAGTGTTGGCCCTTAAAGAGGCTCTCTGAGTCTTCAGCCATCTTTCTCTGGCAGAGAGAAACCCTGTGCTTTTCACAGCTACAGGTTATCTGGGTTCTATTTTGCCTCTGGTGCCATTGGCTGCTTAGCCCAGCTTGGAGTTTAGACCCCACACTTCTCCCTGCCCTTGGCCTCTGAAATATCCCTCTGAAACTTCAGCTGCTACCTATGGTAGCTCAGTCAGTCCCCTCATACCTCCTCCACACTCCCACCAGTCCTATTGTGATGAAGTTGTTTCTTCTGTCTGTGCATGGTCATAAGGCTTCTCTCCAACTAGTGTTCAGTTGGTTATTCAGGATGAGTTCTCTACCATGTAGTTATGATTCCAGATTGGTGCTGGGAGGAGGTTAGTGTAGCTCCCACTTACTTCTCTGCCATCTTTAATCTCATTTTAATATTTCTCTTTTTAAACTACTTTCTCCTCTAGGTTGGTCAGAGATTACATTTAAAAAAAAATACATTTAGGATCCCCTGGGGTGGTGATCAGGGCTACCTTGGAAACCAGCAGCCATGTAGGCAGACTGTCAGAGAAAGCAGGGTCCCTCTATCTTTACTGTGAACAGAATAACTATATTTAGGATTACATTTTTACTTAAAAAAATAGTCTAAAATATTTCAAATATATTGGTGTAGAGCATTCTGTTTTAGTAAATAATTTTATGTGTTCTATTATAACTACCAAATGTATGCTGTTTTGGCTAAAAATATCAATTTTCCATATGGAAACTCAAATTTCTATCAAAGGATCATTCAAATTGCTATGTTTTTCTACTAACTATTCATTTTCTCTATGATGACTCATTTCTTTCCAAATTTAACATTGTGTCAGCTTATAATGTTAAAACTATTTTAGTATCTCATACATGGAGACCTCATTTATACTAGTGCGCTATTGCCCAATAAAATTTTCTATAATGATGGAAATTTCCTTTGCTCTGTGCTCTCCTTTATGGTAGTCACTAGTCTGATGCAGCTGTTGAGCACATGAATGTGGCTATGAGAAACTGAAATTCTAATTTTATTTAATTATTTTTATATTTGATTTTATTTAGTTAATTTTAAATTTAAGTGGCCATATATGGCTACTGGCTACCATATTATTAGATGGTAAAGCACTAGTGAATACATATATGAAATATTCAACTACTCAGAAATTGTTTAATATATGTTTTCTTTTTCAGTTTAAACTTAATCATAGAGGGACAAAAAATAAAGGACTTATATTTTTATAAATAAAGAAATTTTGATAGCAAAAAGAATTTTTCTTTTGAATCTGCCAAGCACTCCCCCTTCATCTTTCCTGACTCATTGTAGAAATTACCCTTGATTTTTCTCTTTGTGATTTTGATTGATTTTGCTTTCCAATAAGAGGGACGGACTGAGAGTTTTAAGGACATTTTTGTATACTTTTTGGGAGTGTTCAAAAATAAAATTAAGAAACAATTAATGATATAAGAATCTTTGATAGTTTTGAGAAAACTTCAATATACAAACATCTAAACAATAGCAAAAAGCAATGAACATACAGAAAATGAAAATACTTTTTGACTCTGTACTTACCCCTTTTATTATCATTTTAAAGAATCAAAAGAGAGAAAAAATAGATCTATATGATTGAATCTTTGATGATTTAAAGACTGGAATTTGAAAGCAGAGTCTTATCTTGTCAGTTCTATTATATTCCTTATTTTTTTTTCCATGAACTAGTAGACTGACCTCTGGGGTTTTTTCCTTAAGGAGGCTTTCAACACTCATGGAATTGATAATAAAGAATTGTTTTAAGAATATACAAGATTAATGTGTCAAAAGAGTTGGAAGGTACCAGAAACATTTTATGTGTGATATCTTTTTTTAAAATAACAACAATAAAACAACATTCTTGCACAAGGAGAACCTTAAATATAGGAAGAAGAAAACAAGAATTGAAAAGAGCATCACTAAAGGTGAAAGGTAATTTATTTAAGTCTGTGATATGTTTAAATATGAGGCTAATGAAAAAAGACTATTGTTTCAGTGATAAATGGTAACAGAAATGAAATGATGGTGTTGCAGCTTATATAAGGATTGATGAAGTTAGAGAACAACAAAGGGAACAGGTCAGGTGATTCTATAGGGTTAAGGCTCTTTATGCCTGGATTTCTGTTAAACCATTTTGATTACGACTCTTCTAGCCATGCAACATATAGTGAGCTTTGACTATGTGAACTTCCCCTGTTCTTTTTCTATGTTCTTGACCCTATGCACAAGTTATGCCCATTCAACTCATGGATCCACCAGGGTACCAGTGGGGCTCTGCTCACCATCTCTACTCCAGTTCTTTGGAAAGCAATCAAGTGTTTCCAGACAAATCCATCTTTGGACTTTATGCCTTTGAATCTCCTTTCTAATCTTTTAACCTTTCTTTATTTCCTTGCCTTATATTTTCTTCTTTACCAAGGAGTAACTGTCTCTCTTCTTTGCATTTATGACTAAAGGGAAAAAAATACCAGGAGGCATTAAATCATCACAGGGATAGTCAAATTTGGCAAATTAGTCCTTTCCAAAATTGAATTCATGTGATTCTGATTTTATCTTGAGTAGCTTTACATATAAATGGCATTATGTTGATATTGAGAACAAGGAACTCATGATGATAATTGTTATTGTGATTATTAGCATATACAACCCAAAAATACACAAATATGAAATTTTATATTCCAATACATCATAGTAATATAGTAAAAATTTTTTAGTGGCATATTCTGAGGCCTGTGCTAAACACTTTCTATAGATTATTCCATATATTGCTAGAAGACTTCCACTTCTATCATCCTTATTTTACAGCTGAGAATCACTGGTATGGTTTCTAAAGTAAAGTCATAACTCCCTAAAGGGCCAGTTGCTCAACTTCTGAAGTTCTTGAGTAATGCTGCTTTTTTCACTATATTTTTTTCCAAAAGTTCTACTCAATTTTTTCACTGCTGCAACTACTAATAGTTTCTGTATATTAACTGTTACCTAAGTGGGCATTTTTAACCATATGAGTTCCAGGGAACTGGGAATGGTCAGTCAGTCTGGCAGTGGGTTCTAGCCATAACAGAAACAGTGAGAATTGGCATGAAATCAACTTCTCAAAGGGTCATACACAGCAAGATGTATCCTATTGGAGGATCCCAAACTTTATAATATAACACATAGAAGTGAAAGATGCTCAGAGAAAAGGAGACAGGACCATCAGCCAAATGCAAGAGGAATGAACTGTCCATCACACTTTTGCTAAATAAGCATGACACCTAAGTGCCAAACGCTGCTGGATTTCATATGGAAAAGCAGAAAGAAGCTGCTAATTCAATTGTAGGGATTAACCAAATTGGCCCACTCTGATGGAGGGGCCTGTTGGCAGAAAGCAGCTTCAGGAAGCACATTAATTTGCTTGGGCTGCCCTAACACAATACCACAGACTGGGTGGACTGAACAGAAATTAATTTTCTCACAGTTCTGGAGGCTGGAAGTCCAAGATCAAGGTGTCAGATTTGCTTCTGAAGTTTCTCTCCTTGGCATTTACGTCGCCACCTTCTCACCGTGTCATCATTTGGTCTTTCCCCCTTTCCCCCGTGTGTGGACATTTCAGGTGTCTCTCTATGTCTTAATCTCCTCTTCCTGTCAACCCCATTTTCACTTAATTACCTGTTTAAAAGCCATATTTCCAGATCTAGTCACATTCTAAGGTACTGGTGTTAGGGCTTCAACATATGAATTTGGGGGTGGGGATCACATGGCAGGCCATGACAGGAAATGAGGCACCAGGAAGCACAGGAAAGGGTGGGGACACCTTGAGACATCACAGGTCTAGGGGTGGGTTGGGCCAAGTCTAGTCAGATTGCCTGGGTCAGAGAGTCCTATTCAACATTTTGGATGACATTTAGATTGTTCTATATGGTCAGGATTCCTTTTCTCATTTTATAGGTGAAAAGAGAAGGGTACATAGAGTGTAACTTGTTCAAGAGCTGATAGATTAGTAAATTGCAGACAGGATTTGACCAAGCTTTACCTTATTATATACCTTAGCCCTTCTCCATTAAATTTAGCTCCAAATCATGTAGCTAAATATGCTTTTTCTATAAGCCCACATATCCCCTATAACTACAATACAAAAAGGTGTGTTAATTGCATTATTTCTAAACTTAAATTTAATTATATTTCTCTAATATTTTAATTTTGAGTATAGCCTTTAACAAGCTGAAAACCTAATTATTTCCTTTGACAAATATATTTTGAGTGACTACAAAGTACCAGACACTCTTCTAAGTGATTGGGATACTTGAGTAAATAAAACAGAAATTCACGAATTGAGCTGATATTCTAGTTGGTGGCTTAAAGTGGAAATAGAGAATAAACATAAATTATTAAATTGAATATGTTATGTTATATGGAGATAGATATGGGAAAAATAAAGCCAAGTTTTCAGAGTGGGGCAGTGGGTATGCAAAATTTAATAAGGTAGTCAGGATTGGCTTCCCTAAGAGGCTAAGATTATAACACTGTTTGAATGGGAAGATGTGATCTGGATTAAAATAATAGTGTTAATAGTAAATTGAAAAGACTTGCAGAATCCAGTAGCGCCTAAACCCTTAGCTAACTTCCATTTGATGTTTTATTCATGACCATGTGTGTGTTAGAAAACCAACTAAAACTCCATTGGACTTAGTCATGGAGTGACAGGAAAGGCAGCTTCAGGAATACATTAAATACAACATTCTTATCCTTCTTCCTCAGTCTCCTCCTGCCCATCTTCCTATCTCTTTTACCCCTTTAATCACTCATCTCTTCTGTTTCAGATATCTCCACTTGGCCGGGAGCATAGCCACCAACTGCTCCATAGTCATTATTCAGTGGCTAAGCAAAGAGAGAAGAATGTTTCTCTCTTAGCTTCAGTTTTTAAACTTCCAAAGAACTATAATCAGCTTAGGACAGATGCTTTTCTTTGTACCTTCGATTATGGTTTGGGGGTCTTCTTTCTGAGCACTTCTCAGAAAGAAGAGGGTGATATTTTGGACAGGTAAAGTATCTGTCCAGAAGAATAGAGATAAAGGTCTTTCTTTAAGCAGTGAAAAAATTGTAAGTCATGGTCAGCCCTGCTAAGTTAGTAATTGTTGGTTATGCAATTGTGGATCTTTTGCTCCACAATTTGTAGTGTTGGGAGTTTTATTTTCTGCACCAGAGCTATATGGAAAGAGAAGTAAGAATGGAGATGGGACGGAGGATGGGGAACATGGCAGGCATACGGAAAAGGCCTCAAGGCTGTTTCTCATCTCTGCAATTACAGTGCTATAAAATAATGGAGCAGACTAATAATGGCTCCTACAGACATGTCCACGTCTTAATCCCATGGTCTGTAAATGATAGGCTTCTTTTTTGAAAAGAAATTTGTGTAGATGTAATTAAATTATATTCTTGAGATGAGAAGATTATTCTATATTGTCAGAGTGGGCTCTGAATACTATTACAAGAGTCCTTAACAGAGAGAGGCAGAGGGAGAACACACACACACACACACACAAACGCACACGAGGAGGCAGACAGTGGAACAAAGCTGTCAGAAGACAGGGAATGTAACAGCTACTAGAAGCTGGGAGAATCAAGGAAAGATTTAACTTGGGCCTCTAGAGGGAATGCAGCCCTGCTGCACCTTGATTTTGGACTTCCGGCCTCTAGAACTTGAGAGAATAACATTCTGTTGTTTCCACCAAATTTGTGGTAATGTGTTAAGAGCAGCAATAGGTAACTAATACAGAGAAGGAGGAGTAAAAAGACAGAGATTTAACTGGAATTCTCAGCAAGCCGAGAAGCCAGAAGCTATCTAGTTGACAGAAAACATGCGATTCAGGTATTCTGGTGGAGGCTGCAGAAAATACAGTGATGACTCATCCTGTTATTCATAAATGGGGCAAAATAACGTTACAGGTTTAAAGTTCACTGATCCTCATTGCTATATGCTTTGCAGGCTTAATGTTTAACTGAGCAGGTCAGCCTCTTATTACCTCCTGGAATTTGTTTCCTCTAAATTGAGGTACAAGTTTGAGCATGAGGTGTTACAAACCTGGGCTACATTTTCAGTCACACAAAGACAGGACTCATAAAGTTACTGCCTATCAGGAATGGACAATGTCTCATGCTTTTTTGCATCAGTCTTTCTGCTTGATGCAACACCTTACACAGGCCTTTGCTCATTTTTTAAATAAATCTTTGTAATTGATTATTGGAAGAAAATGCAGTATTGATTGTGGAAGCTACTTAAGGACTGTGGAATTGATGTAAGCCAAGAAATGGAAGAAAAAGTTATGAGTGCAGAGTAATCAGTAACAAATATGCATGAATTTAAAGAAATGTTCCTTGAACTGTAACTAATGAGGCCAGTGCAAGGTGTTTTCTGCCAAAAAAGAGATGACAGTCAGTACATGGAAAGTTTCAGTGCTGTTTTTCCTCCAGAAATTTTCATTAGAATTTTGAAGTCAATACCAAATTTATAATGAAATCTGGTGTATCGGTATCTGTTTGCACTCAAGTGATAGACAGGTTCTCTATTTTACATTGTATAAGTTAATCTCTCATGGAATTTGGCAAAGGTTACTTTCAAGCCTGAATAGTTTGACATGTATAGGTTTATGTTATTCTATGTGTAAGATATTAATTTTATGTTCAAGGACGTGTGAAATAGAACACCTATGGGGTTAACTATAAAGTAATTTTTAAAGAAATGCTTGAGAAATTAAACATCAAAATAAATTATTTAATAAAATCTCTTGATATGTGCTTGGGTCCCATCTCAAGACTCTGATTTAACTGATCTCTACTGGTGACTAAGTATTGATAAATTCTTAAAGTTCCCCAGATTATCGTAATCAACAGCCAGGTTTGGGAACTATAGCCTTGGAAATTTATTTAGCCTTAGGCTATGGAGGGAAGTTACAAAGAAGGCTAAGTGAAGACCAGTCTACAGAAAAGCAAAGACTGTAAGATAATCTAACTGCCATGAGAACCTAGGAGCTCCTGAGGTCATCAACTTGAATACATACATAAAAATCTGCAGGTTCTTTTGAAAACTTTCATACTCAATTAAGTGAATGGGAGGAAGATACAATAAGGACTTATTGGGATGGTAGGAGGAGTTAGGGACCCCAATGATAGGATTTGGAAACCGTCCTTATCTTTCACTTTTAAATTGCTTAAGCCACAACTTCTGGTTAATGTATTGCTCTCAGGAAAAATGTTGATAAGGGTAATGTATAATATGATTATAGTCTTCAATTTATCAGTATCATTATTAATTAGCATATTACACTGTTTTTTGGCAGGGAAATTTTATGCAATGACCATTTTCTACACCAGACACATAATCTTGAGAAGTATAATAGATTCATGGATATATTAATTGAATTATGGGATAATTTTTCATTCCTTTTTCAGAACCTTATGTCAAGTATTTTATTACTCTTGTATGATTCAGAATTGACATATGACTAGCCCTGATACCATTCATTAGCAAATAATTCATATATGAAAATAAAGAGCAGTGGATTTTATTGAAAGGTGAGACTCTAAAGAATAGTTATTAAATAATTATTTATCCTCCCTTTCACTCCCAGATCTTCCTATTTGACTTTTAACAGCTTTACTCAACTATGATTAGAACACAGTAAACTTCACAAACATCTTTAAGTGTACAAGTCAACACAAGTACGCACTGTGAAATACGCATGCACCAGTGAAGCCATCACCACAATCAAGGTGATGAATTTACCTGTCATCCCCAAGTTTCCTTGTGCCATTTTCTAATTCCTCTCTCTCTCTTCTCTCCACCTCAGCCCACCACCAGGAAACCACTGGTCTGTCTTTTGTTACTATGAATTAAGTTTTCATTTTCTAGAATTTTATATAAATGGAGTCATAGTACATTTACTCTTTTTCATTTACCTTCTTTCATTTGGTATAATTACTCTGACATTCACCCATGCTTTGGCTTTCACATTTTTTTATTATTAAATTTTTTGGGGTGATGTTGATTAATAAGATTATTTAGGTTTCAAGTGTAAAATTCTATAATATATCATTATTAATTAGCATTGTAATTAGCATTATTTTTCATTGTATGTTTACCACCCAAATCGAGTCTTCTGTCACCATTTATTTGATCCCCTTTACTTTGTACTACTTACCCTCCCCCTTTCTCTCTGCTAACCACCACATTGTTGTCTGTGTCTATGGAACCAATCTTTAGATCCCTCCATGTCTTTACTTTTTTCTCTCGTGGAATCTGCCCTTTTAAATTTTTGCTCCAAGTTCTGACCATGTTTCTCTACTACATCTTCAAGTTTGCCAATTCATTCACATTTGGTGATATACAGTATATAAAAATATAATATATTTATAATTAATATATTTATAAATATATAAATCATATATAATATACAAATATATTATATATTTATATATCAGTGTATAATATATAAAATAATATATTTTATTATTACATAATATATCATGTATAAATATATATTTTACATAAGTGAATATATATTTTTATATATGGATATATTTATCTATACTTATTTATGTATATTTTATATACATAAAATGTTACATGTTATATATATTTTAATTATTATTCAATTACAGTTGTCCCCATGTTTCTTCCATTGCTCTCCTTTGCCCTACTCACCCCCCAACTTCCAAATTCAATCCTTCCCCCACCCATTGTCTTTGTCCATGTGTCTTTATACATGTTCCTTGACTTGACCCTTCCCTTTTTTTCCATTATCCCCCGCTCCCACCCGCTCTGGTTACTGTGAGTTTGTTCTTTATTTCCATGTCTCTGGGTCTATTTTGCTCACTTGTTTGTTTTGTTGATTAGGTTCCACTTACAGGTGAGATCCTATGGCATTTGTCTTTCACCACCTGGCTTATTTCACTTAGCATAATGCTCTTCAGTTCCATCCATGCTATCTCTAAGGGTAGGAGTTCAAAGTTCATACTTTTTATTGCTGTGTAGTAGTTTATGGAATAAGTTTGTTTATCCACTAATCTGCTGCATGTGCACTTGAGAAGAATGTGGGTTTTCTGCTGTTGTTGGTCAGTGTTCTGTAACATCAGTTAGGTTGAGTTGAGAGGATTGTTCAAGTCTTTTATACCCTTCCTATTTACCTGTTCTATCAATTATTGAATAAGTATTAAAACTCTCAGTACAATTGTTGGTTCATCTATTTCTCATGGCAATTCAATCAGTTTTTGCTTGAAGTATTTGAAGCTCTTTTATTAGGGGATTAAATATTTAGGATTATAATATTTTGTGATATTATGTTATTGCTAACTGGCCTCTTTATCATAATAAAATTATCTTCTTTATCCATATTAATATACTGTGCTCTAAAATTACTTCAATATTAATATAGCTGCTCCAATTTTTTAATAGCTTTTTTGAGATGTTATTTACAACCACAAAGTTCACTTGTTTAAAGCATATAGTTCATTAGTTTTTATTTTATAATGAGTTATGCAACTATAACCATAATCTAATTTTTAGATCTTCATCATTCCTCCCATCCCCCCAAAAAACTTATGGCCATTAGCATTTACCATTACTCCTGAAAATCCCTTACTTAACATAGGTAACAACTTATTTAATGTTTATTTCTATTAAAATTAACTCTTTCAGACATTTTGTATTGCTGGGACCATGTATTGTGTAGTCTTTTGTAATTGCTACTTTCACTTACCATGGTGTTTTTGAGTATCATTTCATTCCTTTTTATTGCAAAATAATTTTTAAAAACATTGTATTTTTTCCATTACCACTTATCCCTCTTACACACTCCTTCCTCCCTCAGCACTTACCACATTGTTTTGCATGAATATACCGTACCACGTTTTGTTTAGTCGTTTATCATGCAATGAGTATTTGGGTTATTTCTATTCTTAGTTATTATGAATAATGTTGCTTTAAGTACCCAGGTACATTTGGCTTCTTGAAATTGTCCCACAGATCACTAGTGCTCTCTTTATTTTTTCTCCTTGTGTTTCACTATACATAGTTTTTATTACTCACTAGTCTTCAAGTTCAGTAATTTTTTTCTTCAGTGTCTTATCTCTTATTAATCCTACCCAGTTTTTTCATGTTACATGTTGTAATTATCATATCTAGAAGTCTGATTTACATCTTTTTTATGTCTTTGCTGTCTCTACATCACATTTTAAGAAGACTAGAATATAGTTATAACAATTGTTTTAGTGTCTTTGTTTACTAATTTGAACATCTCTCTCAAATCTTGGGTAAGTTTTGATCAATTCTTCTCTTTATTGTGTGTCATTTTTCCCTACTTCTCTGCATGCCTCATGTTTTTTATTGAATGCTATGCATTGTGCATTTTATCTTTATAGCTGTGGCATTTTTTTCAAATAAATACTCTAGAGCTTTTTTCTGGAATAATTTTTATTTTTTATGGAAAAGTTTAATTCTATGGAAACTAATTTTTCTTTTCAGACTTACTTCTAATGTTTGTTAGGTGAGACAAGGGCAGTGCTCACCTTTGGGTTCATTCTCTACTACTAAGTCAGACTTTTGTATGTAATCCAATTAATCCCCCCATTAAGAATTAGTGATGTTTCCCAGTAAGAAAATTGGGAACAGGCACTATTCCTTGTCCTGTGTGATTGCTGGGTGCTGTTACTGCTAATCCTTCGGGGTGGTAATGCTTTCCCATACTTAGATATTTTCACACCCATGGGCTAATCAGTATTTTGCAGATCCTAGAATTCACTCTTTGTGCATCTCTCTCCTGTACTGTAGTCTCACAATCTCCAGCTGCCTTGGCCTCCCTGGACTCTCAGTTCTGTCCTCTCAATGAGAGGAGTTTGCCTTGCCCTCCTCAGTCCTTCCTCACGGCATCGCCCTGTGCGAGCTTTCTCAAGCCTGTCAGCAGGGGCGATGGCAAGGCTCATTTCATTCGTTTACCATCTCTCAGACCTCACCGTCCTTTACGCCCATACCCAGTGTCATGAAACTAGTATTTCAGATATTTTTTGTTTTTTTTCTAGATGAAAGAGTAAATTTAGTTTATGTTAACTCCATTTGGCCAGAAGCACTTGCTATCTAAATTTACAATCTGCTTATAAGTACAGACTTATACCTCCTTCCTCCACTAGATCATGAGCTTTTGACAGATTCTTTGTGGATTTTCATCTTAATATGTGCCCATACTGCCAGAACAGTGTTCTAGATGAAGCATTGGATGAATATTTGCTGATTTTGAACAGTTCATCAAAGCTTGAAGTTGGAATTTGTTCACTGTTGTATATTTTACTTTCCATAAATTACAAACATGGAAAATTAGCCTCCCCATCCCCTTGCTGCATTTTATAACTGTGTCAAATGTGGCCCAAAAAGGTTAATATCTATTCCAAAACTAGTTAGTGCCCAACATAAAATGCAGTCCTGTTGTATATGACTTTAAGCAAATTATTTAATCAACCTGCATTATATGGTTTATATCCATCTATAACATGGGTATAATTATACTAGCTTTCAATAAATGATCACTGCATGGCTAACATGAAAGCTCAGTGTGTGTGTAGTAGATAATATTCCCTCAGCAGCTATCTAAACTATTAATGAAAATGATGATTTTACATATAGAGATTTTGATATTAAAAAGACTCCAATGCTTTCAAAGAATTTAGTGGTGAAAGCATAAGAGAATAGTCACTATTTCTTTGTTCAAAAGAACACACATGACATTCTTAACTAGCTATCTGCTTGTGTTTGCAGGTTAGCAGTGTTGATAACTATAATCGATATCGACTCCCAACCCCCCTAACTGCCATACCAGAAGTACTTACACTCCTACAC